>OY757188.1:99205747-99451814 GCA_963583895.1 Melanophora roralis | reverse complement strand
GTATAGTATAGTATAGTATAGTATAGTATAGTATAGTATAGTATAGTATAGTATAGTATAGTATAGTATAGTATAGTATAGTATAGTATGGTATAGTATAGTATAGTATAGTATAGTATAGTATAGTATAGTAGTATAGTATAGTATAGTATAGTATAGTATAGTATGGTATAGTATAGTATAGTATAGTATAGTATAGTATAGTATAGTATAGTATAGTATAGTATAGTATAGTATAGTATAGTATAGTATAGTATAGTATAGTATAGTATAGTATAGTATAGTATAGGTTCCTTGAAAAATGGCCCAAAAACTAAATGAAAAATTGGCCAAATTTCAAAAATTAAACATTGTCACCCTAATTACAGAAATGAAAAGTGGCACTAAGAAACAGAAAAATGACTCTGAAAAAATTAATTAGTTTTACAGAAAAGGAAAAATGGCACCAATTCCGATAATGACCCCAAAATAGTTTTATTGTAAAAGCTAAATGAATAATGGCCCAATGAAAAATTCCCCTTAAGTGAAAATAAGAAATGAACTCAAATTTTTACATTAAAAACAGCAAAAAAAAATTTAGGGTCATTTTCCTTTTTTTCTTGGCCATTTTTTCATCGGATTTTTTAAATGTTTGGGGTCTTTCTTAATTTTTAAATTGTTAAGTACTATGAAAAATGGTTCAATAAAAAATGGCCCAAATAATATAAGGATTTTGGAACATAAATTAAAAACATTACGCTTACATTTTCCCACAAAAAAGTCTTGAAGACAGCCGGCCTTCGCCCAGGCGCAATGATTTTTAACTCTAACTTAAACCGCCTAGGACTGCTGGTCATACAACTTTCAATTCGTTTTGCAGTGGTTTTTAAATTTTCTTTAAAGAAACGCGCAATAAACACAAGAGGTATCCTTTTTACGCTTCGTTATCTTAAATTATTTAGAAAGTAAGGTTATGTACATAGTACCTTAAAGAGCATTTGAGCAAAAAGTTACTGATATAAATAGAATTTTCAACAAACAATAAATGAAAAATATATTAAAGATCTGTAAGAATTTGTTTACTAGTTGGTTGGTTCGATAGGAGTGTCCGAGAAATATAACTTGGTATATTAACGGCACAGGAAAGATATAACTTCTTTAATGTTAAAAAACGGCAAAGAGAAACAACATGGAATTTTTTTTTAATTAATGCTCCCTTCGATTGTCTTCGGATAAGTCTGCCGGTTGCAGGTTCAATACTTGCCGAAAGCTTTCATACTTTCCATATCGTTATCTTCCCTCCAACTTTACTTCTACCTTTAATTAACCCCAGTAAACTATGCCGGTTTCGCCTTAAGAAACTTAATAAATAATTTAAAAAATGTTTAAGTTTTTCTTGCACATGATTTGTGATTTTTTTTATCGACTTTATACATAAATTTATTGGATTGTATAAATTTATTTTATTTATTGATGTAAACATAGTAAACATGTTCATGGTATTTTTGCACAAATTTTCTTTGAGATTTAAATTCAATAAATAATTTAAATTTATGTTTAATTTTGTAGCTATGACTAGTGTTGTGGTTGTTGCTATTTTGCACAATAACCCTCAGGGAAATGAAAATTAACCAAAAAAAAAATTGCAACAATATTAGCACATCGTTGGTGTGGGTCAGGTTAACTATTAAGGGGATGTCTAAAGCATTATAGTGTTATGATTATATGAGATCAACCTACGCCACCTTTATTAAAGCGTGTGATTTTTTTCCAAACTTTTTTACTTTCCAATTTTCTTTGGTGGTAAAGTGGCGCGACAAAAAAAGTATTTTTTCTTCAAAGTTTTTTTTTATTTTCCATTTTAAAAATTCATTGATATATGTATGTACATATTTACATTAAAAGAAATACAGTGTGTTCGAATACAATAGTATTGTTTCAAAAGCGAAGCTGTTACCGACACCAACGCACTATTTTTAAAAGCAAATCCTTAGAAAAACTGTTTTTATTAAGTGAAATTTTATTGAAAATAATTATGTTGTGTTTTGACATGGCCTTTATGTAGGTTGAAAATGAAAATCACAACAATCGATACACTACTAGCACACGGTCTATTAAGCTGGTGGATAGTTTATGACAATTATGCCTTCTGGTTATATCTTCAAACAACTACAACTGACAAACTAAAACCTAAGACGCCAATTCCAACGTCTTTATTCAATAATTTATTAATTAAGCAATCTTTAACAAAATTGATTGTTAAAAGACAGAATAATGAGTGGATTCAGGCTATATACAGTATTCAAGTGTATTTATGTACCCATTAATGACACAAAGTGGATATGACTAAAGCCATTAAATATAAAAATCGATTATATTGTCGCACGCTTAAGCATCATTGATTTTTAAAAAGAAGGAAAATTAAGTTATAAATTAAAAAATTTGCAAATACATATTATGATTTAAATGGTAGAATAATTTAACAATTTTTCTTTTGGTTGATAAAAGTTTCTAAATAATTATTATCTTTAGATAGTTCTTTCTTAAATTTGACAATTGCAGATTGTAATTTTATAAGTGTATCCTCAAATTTTCTACCTTTTAAAATAAGTTAATAGTTATTTAGTTATTATTATTTTTATTATTATTTCTTGCAAAAAATAAAATTCAAAAAATAATTGTGCTGTTAAAGCTTAATGATAATTGTTCTTAACTTTTTAAGAATTAAGTTTTATTTCTACGAAATGGTGCCATAAAAGTACCACAATTATTTCTACAACAAACAATATAAAAAGATTTAATTTTGCAAAATCATTTAAAATTGTTTGCTTTTTAAAATGTTATACAAATATTATTCCAACACATTTGTACTCTCAACTGAGAATGGTATCACGAATATAAAACTGTTAACTAATCCTACACTTACTTATCTTTATATGACTATAAACTTACCCATTTTCCGTATCAGGATTGTTATCAACTGGTACGTGTTGCTGTTTTATTCTATGATCAGCTGATTGCTCTACGTCAGGCACATGTTGTGGTAGAGCATTTTTATTGGGCTCTCCAATTGATGAATGAAATTCATTATTTGTATTAGTATCAATTGTATTGAATACATTTTTATTCTCTAAACTATTTTCATCATTTTTATTATAACGATGATCATTATCATTAATTATTACACTATCACTAGATTTATATATTATTTTATTTGTTGTTGCTAAATTCTCATCGGATGCAAAAAATGATGAATCATGTGCATCTGATGGCAGGGGAGAATAAAAACTTTTATCTTCTGCTACAGGCGTGGGCTGTTGTTCGGATATTAGTTTTTTTATTTTTTTATAATTCGGCAAAATTTTTTCATTCTCGTCCTCATTTAGAACGTTTTTGTTTAGATTATTTTGATAGCTTGCGGCAGGAGCATCCGTTGAGGTCGCTGTTGCCGTATTAATTGTGTTAGCTGCTGCTGATGCTACAGCATCAGTAGAAGCAGGAGGCAAAGTTGGCGAGGGAGGAATTTGACTATTGGACGCCATTGAGGCGTCTTTTAGTTGTTTAGTTGTTACATATTTTGCATTCTCGGAGGCAACAACATAAAACAGGAAGCAACTAAAAAAAGAGCAAGAAATATATGTGTTTATGTAGTATGTATGTATGTATTCGTACATTCATTTAAATTATTTTTGCATTAAAATTCAACAACATTTTAAGTTGGTAGTGTTGCCGAAAGTAATTGCTGTAAATAAGTTTGTTTTAATTTGTTATATATGTATAAAGAAAATTACTAAATAAAAAGTCACTTAAGATGCATAGGGCCCCTATCAACAGACATACATATAAAAATTAAAGTTGATTGTTTGGTTTAAAATTTTACAATTTATTAAAAAGTATGTCTTAAAAAATGTTATTCTGTTTTTTTTAGAAATACCAATTTTTTTTTAAGGAAATTCAACCAAAAGACTTTATAACAAATAATTGTTTTTCCCAAAAAGAAAAAGGCCTAACAACATTAGAGCTTGGTGGCACCAAACAAAGGTTGTATTAAATTTAAAACTGAAGTAACTAGTGAGCGCTTTTGTGAATAAATCATTTATGTAGGTATATGCTAGAACTTATTTACATTTTATAAAGGCTTTTTCTTCCGTCTAACATTTTAAAGCACTTGCTATTTTTTTTTGCATTTCAGATGCAATATGTTTGTATTAAACACTTGTTTTTAAGATTTTTAAGAAAAATAATCAACATTAATGTTAGGTTGTTAAAAAAAGATAACAAGCAAGAAAATTATAGTATTTCAAGCCCAACTATATAATATTCTACACATTTTTTTGAATTGGTAACCATAGAATGGGATAAAATGTACGCAAGTCAAGGGACTTTCGTGAGTGAGGTTAATTAATTTTTAGACAAACAGCAGGTACGGTCAATAATAATACAGTTTTTACAAAATTTATTTACCTAATTTCTATTAATCTATTTGCAATTTATAAGTTAAAACGACCCATGATAAATTTTTAATCGTCCATTACAGGGTTTTATTCAACATTTAATGGCATAAGGGGTGATACCTTTATATAAGCAAAGTTTTGGCTATGTTTAAATATGGACCTATCATCACCACATATGTACATATGTGTAATAGGCTAGGCCCCTATATCAAAAAAAATTTATTTGGGCGTTACAATGTGCGTATAAAATCAATTATGTGTATGAAAAGTAGGTATAAAAACTTACTGAATATTCAATTCAATTATAGAAATTGCAACGAAAAGGGCCCACAAACCTAATTAATATTAAATTGAATAAAATAATTGTATTGCCCTTGATACAAAAATTTATATTTTGTCTCTTTTGACTTCGGCAACACTAGTATCTAACAAATTTAAACAAAGAAAAGATACAAAGCAACAACAACTTTTTTTTGCAAATTCTGCAATTATGTATGAATGCCCACATTTTCATCAGCAACACCATTTTTGCATAGAATAAAATTACCTGGATACAAATGTTATAAACAGCAGACTCCAATGGGTCAAACGTAAATTTAACCGCATATTAGTTTTTTTTTTATTACCAAACACTTCTTTCTAAAATTTTCGACTTTACGAAAATGGAAAAATTTTCTTTTTATTTATTTTGTAAAATTTTTTAACTTTTATTGCTAATTGCATATTCTTTTTAATTTTCTTTTTGGCACTTCACTCTCTCAATCATGGTAATTGTGCTTTCACTTTACATTTTGTTATTTCTATATTTTACACTTTCTAGTGCAAATAAATTTCTGTTATAGCAATAAAATACAGTAGATTATTTACTTTATAAAAATATATTTAATTATTTTTTAATATTTCACAGAAAACACACTTATGAAACGTGTTATATTTTCTCGGTCGCGCAAAAACAACTAATGTACAAAATTCTCTAAAGAAAACAAATGTCAAATTCTGACAGCAGAGAGAGAATAAATAGCACTTAACTGACGTGTATATTCAATGTAAACAAACATCTAGTGCTGGAAAACGTTTGCAAGTTAAAACAAATTCTTTTTTCGTATATCTTAATTTAAATTAATTACCTGTTTGAAGAAATAAAAACTAATAATATTCTTTCTATTTGTATCTCAATATGTAATTTTTTCATTTAATTGCATATAAACAATTAGGTTTTTCTGGCGAGGAGTTTTCGCATATATATTTGAAAAAATAAAAGATTAGAATATGGTTTAATTATTTTTATTTAAGTCAAAAGTTGAGTAACAAACTTATTTTATATAAAAAATTTGACCTTTTGTTTGAGTTTATATACGGTACACGCATTTTGTTTTTTTTGTTTCTAACATCTCTTAATATACGGTTAAAAAAATCATAATAATTTAGGGTTTTTTAAAAAGGATCCAAATTCCTACATATTTGATTTTAAAGAAATCTAGCGCAAAAGGAAGTAAATCAAAGGTTCAAATAAATAAATTAATAACAATAATAAACCAAGTTCATAAAGTGTTTCTGCGTATATAGTATTTTGCCGTGCGAAAAGCAATTCATCACGACGATATAAAGTTTGACAATTTTAAACCAAATTAGGAATGATGACCATGTTTTGACTTTTGAAGACATTTATGTCTTACCACAAAAGCTGCAAGTAAGTGCGTAGACACATGTAAACGCAGTTATTTTTTTCATGTTTATTATTCATATTAATTTTTTACGATTTACAGCACTATAAGGCGTGTTTAGCTAGCATAAAAAAGCCTACTCAACATATAACCAATCTTTACAGCTGTTTTTATATGTTGTTCATAGTAAGTTTACAAATAATTCAAAAATTTATTTGTGGCGCAAAAGAGATTTGCTTTATTATATAAATCAAATTAATAAATAAAAACTGTGAAAGAATAATGTCAGAAAAAAGAACTTTAGTTCATTGGTTTCGTAAAGGCTTGCGGGTGCATGATAATCCAGCCTTAAGAAGAGTTTTTGAAATGGCCCAAAAAGAGCCTGAGAAATATTGTGTTAGACCAATATTCATATTAGATCCTGGCATCATACAGTGGTTACGAGTAGGAGCAAATCGTTGGCGTTTCTTGCAACAAACTCTTGAGGACTTGCACCAACGGCTAGCGACTTTAAATTCACGTCTATATGTCGTAAGAGGCAATCCCAAAAATGTGTTTCCGCGTCTTTTTGAAGAATGGAAAACAGATATTTTAACATTTGAAGAGGATATTGAACCTTATAGTATCAAGCGCGACAAAGAAATAAAGGAACTAGCCAAACAGTTTAAAGTTGAGGTATTGACCTATTTTTCTCACACGGTATATAATCCCCATGTTGTGATACAAAGAAATCTCGGCAAAGCGCCATTGACATACCAAAAGTTCCTATCAATTGTAGATACATTAAAAGTCCCAGTGCCAGAAGAAACCCCTGAAAGCTTAAAATGTGCCTTGCCTTTTCCAGATTCGTGTGAGGCAATGGATATAAATTGCTATGGAGTGCCTTCTTTGGAGGATTTGGTAAAAAAACCAGAAGAATTGGGTCCTTTGAAATTCCCAGGAGGTGATATATGTTTTAGCTGTGCTGTAAAGTTGTGTATCAATAAATTTTCTTTTGCATATTTTAGGTGAAACTGAAGCTTTAAAACGCTTAAAATCTTCATTATCTGATGAATCATGGGTAGCGGCTTTTGAAAAACCAAAAACCCACCCAAATTCTTTAGAACCCAGCACTACAGTTTTAAGTCCTTATCTTAAATTTGGTTGCTTAAGCTCTAGACTTTTTTACAAAGAATTAAATGCAGTTTTAAAACGTCATCCTAAGCATTCCAAGCCACCTGTGTCTCTAATGGGCCAGCTTATGTGGCGGGAATTTTATTATACGGCAGCGGCATTTGAACCGAATTTCGACCGCATGATGGGTAATACATTTTGCATGCAAATACCCTGGCAAGCGAACCAACAGCATTTGGAAGCTTGGACCTATGGCCGCACAGGATATCCATTTATAGACGCCATTATGCGACAGCTTAGGCAAGAAGGTTGGATTCATCATTTGGCACGCCATGCGGTAGCTTGTTTTCTAACACGTGGCGATCTTTGGATTACTTGGGAAGAGGGTCAAAAAGTTTTCGAGGAACTTTTGCTGGATCAAGATTGGGCCCTTAATGCCGGTAATTGGATGTGGCTTTCGGCTTCCGCTTTCTTTTACCAATATTTTCGTGTGTACAGTCCAGTAGCTTTTGGCAAGAAAACTGATCCTTCGGGTTCATATATACGTAAATATGTACCAGAACTGAAAAATTATCCCGCAGGCGCTATTTATGAACCCTGGAAAGTTTCCTTAGCAGACCAGCGTAATTACGGCTGTGTCTTGGGTACAGATTACCCACATCGTATTATCGATCATGATGTAATACACAAGGAAAATATTAAACGTATGACAGCCGCCTATAAAGTTAATCGTGAAGTTAAAACGGGCAAGCAGGAAAATGATGAGGAAGAGGCTGGCAAAAGAAAAGCAAAAAGTACGTCAGCAAATTTAGGAGCTAAGAAGAAAAAGAAAGGCTAAGAAAAGCTCATACCAGTAAAGAAGAGCATGAATTTTTTATCTTCTTTGATAAGATTATAAGCCGGAGCCCAGTATTTTGTTAAATTGTGTAATTAGTTGTTAATTTTTTTAAATTAGATAAATATTGGAAAAAAATCGCTTTATTAACTATTAATGCCGAAATTTGTTTTGGGAAACCATTTTAGGGCGCAACAAATATTGTTATGTCCGAAAATTTTTAGGCTAAGTCATTGACAACTTTTAATATTATACAAGTAAATCTTCGCCAATGTTCAAAACAATGTCCCTGTCCCTTTTAATTCCACACAACAATGCGAAACACAATAATAACACCGATATCAGTTCAAAAATGATTTAGTTTGCACATAACTATGATAACTAAGAGGACGGTTTAAATTTTTTAAATTTACAAATACGTATATCATCGGGTAACGTTTCTTCCTCGCCCTCCTCCAAACGGTAGCGATAGGTGGCTGGAGTCAACATTTTTTTGGGCAACCAAATCTTAATACCCTCAAACTCATAATAACCGCTTCGCTCTTTTGGTGGTTCAGGATAAATTACTTCATCCCTTAGCTTTTCCACATCTTCCATAAAAATAGTACCACCTTTCTCCAATTCCTCATCAATCCAACCATCAACATCTATGGGAGCTATTGTTGGTTCAGTCAATGACGTTTTTTGATGCTCCCGATAATTGTCGAAATTTGAGGCAAACTCATCATCCTCAATCATCATTTCCTTAAAGTTTACGTCTTTAATTTGAATATTCATTGAAGACTGTTGTTTTGCCTGTTTGCTGTAAAAGTTGATTCTGGTTTGTTTTTCAAACCACATTAATTGGGAAATATTGATATTTTCCGAATACTTTGTGGCTTGAAAAAAGTTTGGTAGAGATCTAACCAAATAACGCAATTGAGCAAACATTATTTTTCTTTTTAAATTTTCTTAGTTTTAGAACAGAAGCTGATTTTTAAAAATGTCATTTCATAATTGCGACAAACAGGGTACACCAAATCTTTCTTTCGTATTCGTGTATTATCTAATACGTTTAAAAGATTCATTCATAATTTACGGAAAATATGAATTGATGCCGAATTTAAACACATTAAAAAACATAGTGTCACTTTTAAAATCTGCAGAAGCATCATATAAATGTCGATTTTCTTTAAGAAATAAAATTAATTTCTGAACATTCGTAAATATGTTTTCGAATATTTAACTACGTAATCCAATTTGTACAAATTCGAAAATATTTACTTGCATTGAATAAGTTAAACTGAGTATCGTTTCTTCTTGTTTGACAACACTAAGGACCCAGCAGGTCTATATAAATAGTCCTTCCAACACTCTTGGCTTACATTAAGTTCATTCGTTTAATCAAAGTTTTTAAAATTTTTTCTGGATTGCGTTCGTTTACACAAAATCCGGTAAATGAGAGCACAAATTAAGAGCGCAAGGTGACAATTGTCTTACTGAGTATTTAAAAATTTTTACTAGACAAAAGGTTCATTCGTTTACTTTCCCAGTAAAGTCCAGTAACTTAGCAAATACTGAGTAATTTTACCAAATTTCTCTCACTTAAAATTTTTTAAGTAAAAAGTACGCGAGCGGAAAATTTGAACAAAAAGTTTACCTACTCAAAACAGCTGATAAATTAAAATACATTGAAATTACTTGATTACTCGAAAAATGCATTAAATTTTTTTAAGCAAAAACAAGCTGACTTTTGAGAGTGGGGTTAACTTGGTTTTGGGGTTAAAGTCTATTACGATCACCACCACAAACAATGGGCTTGCTCCCTATGGCAAATTTTTTTTTCAGAAATGCTACCTTTACTTTGAGCACACGAATATATGGACACCCAGCCAGACAGATATGCTTAAATTGGCTAAGGAAGTGATTCTGAGTCTGTCGGTATAATTTAAGTTGAGTCTCAGACTATTCTTTTGCACGTTACCTGGATCAATACATATGTACTGCAATAGAAAAACTTAGCGTTGATAAAAAAACACGAATATTAATTTTGGGTGTTAATTGATTGCACCGAGTACCCAAGTATTCAGCTGAATACTGAGACTCAACTTAAATTATACCGACAGACTCAGAATCACTTCCTTAGCCAATTTAAGCATATCTGTCTGGCTGGGTGTCCATATATTGCAATATATTTTAATCTATCAGCTGTTTTGAGTAGGTAAACTTGATGTTAAAATTTTCCGTTCGCCTACTTTTTACTTCAAAAATTTTAAGTGAGAGAAATTTGGTAAAATTACTCAGTATTTGCTAAGTTACTGGACTTTACTGGGAAAGTAAACGAATGAACCTATTGATATTAACCCATAAAATTGTTGTAACTTTATGTGGCGTGCAGCCTTGCTGTTATTAAATTTACACATTATCTATTATTTTTGATAGGTTTGCATAAGACACAATCCTTAATACTGTTATGTACTTATATATATGCAGCAGTGCAGTTGTCGTAATAAGTAGCTTTGGAATAGAAGTGATAGTATAAATTGGTTTACATAACTTGTGCAGTATCATGGCACTGCAGTATGTACCTTTAAAGATTTACATCAATATTATATTTTGCATATACAGGGTGTCCCAAAATTAACGCAAGATTTGAATTAAATAGAAAACAGAACTTTTAGTTCTTCTTATTGTTACGTAGTGAAAGACACATTTAGGGGATTCACAAGGTGTTCGATTTGTCCTATTGTCATATTGTTATAAAATTTTACAATGGTTTACACACCTTTACCAACTATTGAACACTCGGCGCAGGTGTATGTGGAGTTTTTGTGACAATTTAATAAGCATATTTAACTACGTAGTATGTATTTTTTAGAACTATTTTTGTATGAAAGACAACAAACCATTGTGAAATTTTATAACAATAGGACATATAGAACACCTTGTGAGTCCCCTAATTGTTCTATCGTATAACACTCCATTAATTCTAACCGTAAGCTGTTGTGTGTTAGTTTTAAAGGATTTTGTATCTAAGTTTGTGTGTGTGTAAATGTATGTATGTATATGTAAGCAATAAAATAACCAAAAACATTTGCATACACCAGAAATCATTCCTTTAAAGTTAACACATGCATATGCATATTAAGAAGAATATGACAAAATATTAAAATATGACAGACACCTGCATGCTATGCTATTGCTCGTAAAGTTTTTATTTGTAGTCTTCCATCATATGCTTCAAAATAAATTATACTTTCTAATGAGGCAGACAGAACATCGATTTTTAGAAGCAAAAATACATTTTTTTATAATTAAAATTACAACACATTGTGTTTTTGTGTGTATCGCAATCTAAGTAATGTTGAAAGCAACTTTCATTTTACTTTGCTAAACGTAGAAGTTGCCATTTTAAGTTTTTGGAGATCTTTGGCATTTTTGCACTTAGATCTTTAAAGCAAGCATTGATATCTTAATACTTTTATCTTAAAAAGACCAATATTCCACCCTTGGGGTCGTTGGCCTCAAGTATTCCGTTTAAATTTTAACCAACAGATCTTAAGTCTTACCTCTTTATTGTACTACACTTATCTCAGAAAGCTAAAGCTTGCAAAGAGTCATTAAACTTTTCTTAAGAAAATATTATGGTGTCTCTGTTATAGCACGTGGACAATGGATACACTTTTTCTGAAAAAAAACTGGGAAGTCTCAGGTTTTAATTTTATTTTGGTAATTAGTTAACCGATCTTAAATAGCAATTATGTATATATATATTTTTAGAAAGATTTTTGATAGTTTAACATCAATACTGGTCTAATAGAACTTGGCTACTTAGATTTGAGAACTTGATTATAGCCAGATGACACCGACTTTGTAATTCAATTCGAATCGAAAATCTTTCGAAAACGTACGAATTGAATTACGTAGTACAATTTTCGACTTCGATATATTTACGTACGTTCGAAAATCAACTTTTATTTTTTTAATGAAAATCGACATTTATATTATGCTATCGCAAAATTTAAAGGTGCTACCAAGGTATATTGAACAAGGTAAGAGTAACTGATCAGCTGACTTCTCTTTCCGCCATATGTTTTCTAACTTAGTTTGGCAATTATTTTATATTATATAATGGTTATGTATAATGTGTGCATGTGTAATCGCAACATTTTTGACAACTAAGCTGGAATTTAGCAACAAAATAAATGATAATTTCTACAGAAACTTGTTGTTGTAGGGACGAGGTCTCTTTCTTATTCCGCCATGGTTGTTACTATATTTTTTTAAAAAGTAAAAACTCGGTATCATGTTATAAACACATAGACCACAGCAGGCTACCGACTACAACCTGTCAAAAATAGAATAAATGCATTTATCAATATGTACACAATTATTTTGACGAATTCATAGCTACAAGGCATCTTGGCTGCAGTTTTAGCTGTAGCCAATTAAAATAGTTCCTATTTTAGTAGGCGACCAAGGCGAATTCATAGAGAAGGTGGTCTCGACAGATCAGCTGACTATTTTTTGCTCGTGCAATTTTCCTCGCAATGTGTCAAAAGTTTGTCTATGTGCTTCCTCTTGATATAAAAAAAATTACGCTTCGGTTAGATTATTAAACTAAAAATTTAAAAAAGTGTTATTAATTAACAAATAGTAAAACCAAATGATGCGTTCTTGTGCTTTGTGCAAAAAAAAAACACTGTAAAATTAATTTTAGTTACTTTTTTGTTCTGCAAATAATTTGTGTTTTTTTAATTATGCCATACGCAAATAATTTGTGTTTTTTTTCCAATGATGCCATATTTGCGTTTGACATTATAGGTACGAATTTTTCGCCTGCGTCCACCTTGTATGAATTCGCCTTGTATGCGACAAACGAACGAGTTGATAGAAACTATACAAGAGTGTAAAACAGTGCTGCTAGTCGAATTTCTATTTAATTTTGCCCTAGTGGCAACATCATTAAAAGGACTTAAACTAACTGTAAATTAAACAAAATAATGCAGAATAAAAATAACATTTCAAATAATGAATTAAATTTAATTAAAAGTTTTCTGCCTTTAGTTTTTATTGGTTTTGATTTGCTGAACAAATGACAAATTAAATATTATTTAACACATCAGCACAGGTTTTAATCTCTGAAACTTTGGACTAAAGCTGGGAACTTGCATTTTTTATTTTTAAATGTAATCAATAACGTCGCCAGAATGATGTTACAAAAAAATATTCGTGTTTAAGATTGTGTTCAGAGTAAACTGTTTGGGCACAAATTGAAATTTTGGTTAAGAAGGGTTATTGCAAACATCGATTAGAAATTCACAATATTTATTGTAACTAAGTAATATGTATTTTTATTGCTTATTTCTCACTTTCCATTTAATTTAATATTTTCATAACACTCTGATTTCTTAATCGCTTTGGACAAAACGAATTACCTTTGGAATTTAATTTTTTTTTCGAAAGTTTTTCAGTTCGAATCTGGGTTTGAAGTGGGCTAATACCTTATCAGAGTTTTAAATCTTAAAACTTACTTAAAAAGAAAGAACAGGAGGGATAAACAAATTAATCCAGTGGCTTTAGCGGGACTTAAAAGAATTTTGTGGAAATTTTAAGTAAAACGACAAATTTATAAATACTTTTATTATTTTGTTAAGATCTTTTTATATGAATGTAACGACAAACGCTTATTCATATACATAAATTATAAATTTCAAAGTTTTGTTTTTGTAGATAAATAAAATTTTTGTTTAATTTTGTGATCTGTTGAAATAAACTCCTTACATTTCGTTTGGAACGGAAATTTTGTTTGTCAGATTTAAGTCAGAATATTTTTCAAGTTATTAAATCTTATTTTAATTTTTTTTTATTTACATAACTATATTCAACAGAATATACACACTCACTTACATATGCACAAAGCATTTTCACCAACGAATCATCCTTACTCTTACAATCTTCCTTGATATTCGTTTCGCTTTTCAATGCGATGATTATCGTTTGTTCATAAGGTTATAAATCAACTGCTTTTCTTTCGCTTTCTTGTCCAAAAAAATAAGTAGTTTTTTTTTGCTTTCTTGCCCTTTTATCTTTTTAGTTTACAATTTTTATTTCTTTTTACAAAAATATTTCTAATACATTTCACTTATTTTTATTCAAATCTCCTGGCAATTTTCTTTTTTTAATGGTTTTATTTCCTTAATGCATAGAGTCGATCTTATTCTTATGCATGTATGGGTATATACTTCTTAGTTGCTTTTTCGTTGCTGTTGTTGTTAGAAATAATTCTATAAAATAATTTTTCTCTAGAGTGAAAGGATTTTTGCAGGAAAATAGAAGGAATTTCTTTGTTTTCTTTTCATGTTAGACTGTATAATTTTGTTGTAATTTTGTTGTTTTTGTAAGCTGTTTTACCTTAAAAATAACAGTGTAGAAGAAAACTTAAAGATTTTTTTGTTATAATTTTTGTAATCATTCAATGCTTATTATTTTTATCTAACTTTTGGCACAAAATATTTTATTTGTTTAGTATCAAATTTATCTCTTTTATATTTCCAATTAGTTTTTAAATGAATATAGAACTAATTACCTTTTTTAAGTAAAATATTATCTTTCAGTTTTATTTAAGCACTAATTATGCATATTCTGAATTCCAAGATAATAATTATATAAAAAATGGCAATAAGTCTCTTAAGGTTACGGCTTGTTATACAAAAAAATTGTTTCTTTATTTTGATTTTTTTTGCTCTTTACTGTATTTGTCATGGCAAATAATGCTTGGGTAAATAATGTCTTGTGAAAATTCTATAAAACTGTTAGTCTGGTCTTAAATTGTGTGTCTATTTGTTAATTTTTTATGATTTTATTAACTTCATTGAAAGTAAATAACTTTTTAGTTTACCTTAAGCGTTATGAAAGGTAAACAATTAAATTTAAAATATCTAGAAGTAAGTATCAGAGAGTTTATTGCTGTTCATAAATTAAATTATATTAAATACGTTAACGAAATGGTAAAAAATCTGGGGTTTTTTTGTCATCGAATTTTTAATTATGTATGTGTTCTTTCTTTAGTCTAGAGAACTAAGAACTAAGAATTAAAAAAACATTTTGGTAGCAAAACACGAATAATTTGACTGCAATAACGAATCTGCTTTTTGGGTTATAAAACAATATTGGCCAGTTCCACGTAAAACGTCCCAAATTGGGGAAAATCAAGTTTTTCTTTATCAGAAAATCTCAGGAATTTACGTCTAAATAAAAAACAAAATGCTCTTAAGCTTCAACATTTCCCGCCAATATGGAAAGTTGCTTTAGTAAATATGATTTCTAAGCCTGGTAAAGACCCTTCGAAGTCCTATAGGCCTATAAGTTTGTTACCAACTTTATCAAAATTGTTTGAAAAACTGCTTCAAAATAAGCTGAATTCGATCCTAATGACAACAACTGCATTCCAAATCGCCAATTCGGCTTTAAGAGTCAACATAGTTTCATCAAACAAACTCACAGGTTGGTACAGGTTAAAGGAAAAGCCTTTAAAGAAAAGAAGTACTGCTCCAGGCTTTATATCGACAAAGTATGGCATGAAGCCCTGTTAAATAAACTAAAGCCTAACCATCCAGCTGCAAGAATTCAACCTTTTAGAAAAATACATAACCGGCCGACAATTTTTGATCAAAGAGGGAAACCAAATAAGTTCTTCTCAACCAATAGGGGCTGGTGTACCTCAAGGGAGTATCCTAGGTCCAATTTTGTACTTGCTTTACACGGCAGATATGCCAACCAATAGTTTTTCATACACGTCAACATTTGCTGATGATACAGCTTTTCTTAGTATTCATAAAGACCCAAAAGAGGCTTCGAACCAACTGCAACAACACGTAATCTAAGTTGAGATAGGGGCAAAGTTATGGAAAATAAAACTAAATGAACAAAAATGTACCAACGTAACTTGTACTTTACGCAAAGAAACGTGCTCCTCAACCACTATTAACAACCATATGGTGCCTCAACGATCCGAAACAAAATATATTGGCATTCACCTGGATCGCTGCCTCACGTGGAAGACTTATTATATAGATATGAAGTTGACGCAAAATAAACTTAAATCTTCTGAAATCCACTGGCTAATTGGTAGAAACTCTGTGCTTCATATGGATTGTAAACTTTTGCTATACAACTTAATTTTAAAGCCAATTTGGTGCTACGGTATACAATTATAGGGCCTTCTCCAACATAGAAAAACTTCAACGCCGTCAAAACAAAGTTCTAAGATTGATAACTGGTGCTCCTTGGCATATTAAAAACAGCAACATCTACAAGGATCCAGAAGTTCCAATAGTAATCTGCGAAATCTTAAACTATGTGAACAAGTATTTAAATAAGCTAGAAACACATCCAAATCCGGTCGCTCGAAGCATCTTGCATCATAGTAGGCACATCTGCCTAAAAAGAAGGTATAATCCTGCGCTTAGATTAAAACTTTGAAATTAATTAATTTTATTGCGAGGAAAAATTAAAGTATACCTTAAGCACTGATTTTGTGGGGAAATTTCGTTTAAATAGTCTAATTTATGGCCCAAAAACTTTGAATTGTTTGAGTATAAGAAAAAGTGTAAGCAAAATGGTTACACCCGTCACAATTGCATTGCCCTATTATGAAATATCTCGCAATAATGAAATAGATTTAAAGCTTTAAAATTTTTTTTTGTTAAAATCGGTATTTATTTTATTATTTTGGTTAAATTTTATTGGGAGTTATCAAATTTTGTAGTAGTTCAGGGGGTTAGTTTATTTTCATTGAGATTTATTTCATTTCATTAGATTCTTCAAAATATGCTTTTTTGTTATTATTATAATTAAAACAAAATATTTTTTCCGTATTGGATAAGGTTTAAATTTACTTTGTTCTTAATAGAAAATACTTTTGTTTATTTTTAATTTTTCGGTAAAGTAATTGTTTTAAGACAAATTTTTTGCAATTTCTCAAGCTTGGTATGGGAGCCCCCTTTAGGCGATGGAGATAGGGGCTAAGTATGTTCTAGAAGTATGTTTGGGATAGAAAACTTATGGGGGTCTGTGATACATTTTATTTCTCTTAGGATGACTCCGGGGAAGTTAAAGGGATTTTTACACTCATTTTTTTAAATTTTCTATGGCAACCCTGTTGGGGTAAGTATGTCCCAAAATATGAGGGAAAATGAGTTGGGGTCAGTCCTACATTTGACCTATCTACAGGCACCCTGGAAGCTGTTACAATTTCCCAAACTTTGTAGGGGAGCCATCTTAGGCGATGGAGATAGGGGTTAGTTTGTTCTAAGAATACGTTTGAGAGGAGAAACTAATGGGGGTCTGGAATACACCTTATTTTTTTTAAAACTGGATCTGTGGAAGTTTTGGGTGTTTTTACATAATTTTTGGTAATTTTGTGTGCCCAAAACTTCAGGTAAAAGAGACATTGGGTAAGTATGTTCTAGGAGTATGTTTTGGCGGGGAAACTAATGGACGTCTGGATTACAGAGGTTTTTACCCTAATTTGTTCAAACTTTGTATGGCAACCCTGTTAGGGGCTGTAGATTAAGGGGAGGTATGTTCCACAAAAACGTTTGGAAAGAAGAATTTATATGGGTCGGTATTACATTTAACCTTAATAGGAGCAGCCTGGAAGCTGTGGGGCGATATGAAAAAATCAAAAAGAAATTCAATTTTGTATGGCAATCCTGTTAGGGAGCTAAGATAGGATATAAGTACATGTTCGAAAAAAATTTTGGCGAAGAAAAATTAATGGTAGCAAGTCCTACGTCTTTCCTGTGTAGGGGCAACTCTGGGGCAGTTGTAGAAGTTTTTATGTTAAAATTTTAGGAAAATAAACAGAGGTAGTCTACTTATATATCAGGCATTAATCTTACAGCCATCTTACCAGCAGGTATTACATTTTGTACAATATCAGCGTCTGTGGATGATCTGTAAGACCACCTAGGTAGCAACCTTATTGTTAAGCTTAGAGCGAAGCTTGAGGATTGGGTGGCCACTAAGTTTTGATAAGTTACCGATGATCCCATATATATCTTTAAATAAAAGTTTTGGTACTTACTTTTTTTTCAACACAAACCAACAATACCCACCCTATACTAAAGTATAGTGTACAAAAAACCAAATAACTTATAAAGTTCTATTTGATACTCTCGTTAAATTGAAATAAAAGAGCACCTCAATAACAAACGAAGGAAATAATAAAATTTTATGAAAAACAACAAAACGAATAAAAACATTGAAAATATGTAGAAAAAAAAACAAACTAAATGATTTTTTAACAGTAAATTGAAAATAAGAAAAAAAATGCAACAATAAATTTCAAAATAGAAAACAAAAAAAAAACCATAAAATTATATACAAATTGGTTACAATTGAAAAATGAAATATTGACAAAAACACATTAAGTAAACTCATTTCATTTACATTTAGAGACAGTTACAAAATCGTGAAATAGTGATTCCCTATCCTTTTTGAGCTGTTGAGATACGCTATTAGTTAAATTTTGGGCTATAGAATTTAAGTTGAAAAAAACAATGATTATTTATTGGCAGTTAAATATTAAACTTAAAAAAAATCCAAAACAAGTTAACTAAACCTGTGTTTAAAATAATTTTTGAATGTGATTTGTGTGTCAAATCAATTTTGTTTAGAGGAAAAAAATTTAACATTCGAAATTTTAATAAGTAAAAGTACATTCTTATTGGCACAGCTCTAGTCTATAAAGTTTTAAAAAAAGTTTTTGTATGGGTTGAAAATTTTTTTTTATTTTTTTTTTTTATATATTTTATTATTGAATCTTCGGTTAAGCGAACTAACAATAAGTATTCAAATCTTTAAACTAAGTAAATAATACTAGTCCAGTCAGTACCGGGCTAAAATTTAAGTTCTCACAATAAATTAACTAATTTCAAAAGTTTCATCTAAAAGCAATAGTATCCCTTCTTTTTAGGCGGGTGTGCCCACTATGTTGCAGGATGCTTCGAGCGAGCGGATTCGGATGTGTTTCCAACTTACTTAAATACTTGTCCACGTAGTTTAGGATTTCGCTTTTTACTAGTGAAATTTCTAGATCCTTGTAGATGTTGCTGTATTTAATATACCAAGGAGCACCAGTTATCATTCTCAGAATTTTGTTTTGACGGCGTTGAAGTTTTTCAATGTTGGAGGCGGAAGCAGTGCCCCATAATTGTATACCATAGCAACAAATTGATTTTAAAATCGAGTTGTAGAGTAGAAAATTACAATCCAGACGTAGCTCAGAGTTTCTACCAATAAGCCAGTGGATTTGAGAAGCTTTAAGTTTCATTTGTGTCAGCTTCGCATCTATATGAGGCTTCCATGTGAGGCGGCGGTCTAGGTAAATACCGAGATATTTTGTCTCGGTTAGTTAAGGCATCATATGGCTGTTAATAATGTTTGGGAAGCACGTTTCTTTGCGCAAGGTTAAAGTAATGTGAGTACATTTTTGTTCATTTATTTTTATTCCCCATAACTTTGCCCATTTTTCAACTTGGGTTACGTGTTGCTGCAGTTGGTTCGAAGCCTCTTTAGGGTCTTTATGAATACTAAGGAAAGCAGTATCATCACCAAATGTTGACGTGTATGAAAAACTATTGGTTGGCATATCTGCTGTGTAAAGCAAGTACAGAATTGGGCCAAGTATACTCCCTTGAGGTACACCAGCTCCTATTGGTTGAGATGAACTTATTTGGATTCCCTCTTTAATCATAAATTGCCGGCCGGTTATGTATTTTTCTGAAAGGTTTAAAATATTAGCAGGAACTTTGAACTTTAGTTTGTTTAACAGGCCTTCATGCCATACTTTGTCGAAAGCTTGTGAGACATCGATACATAGTGCGGAGCAGTACTTTTTTCCTCAAAGGATTTTCTTATAACCTGTACCAACCTGTGAGCTTGTTCGATGGTACTATGTTGACTTCTAAAGACAAACTGGAATACAGTTGTTGTCCTTCAAGATCGGATTCAGCTTATTTTTGAGCAATTTTTCGAACAATTTTGACATTGTGGGTAACAAACTAATAGGCCTATAAGACTCCACCTTCGAAGGTCTTTGACAGGCGTAGGAATCATCTTTACTAAGGCCACTTTCCATATAGGCGGGAAATGTTCAAGCCGAATTATCGCATTAAAAATAAAAAGAACTATTCTTTTTGCCGTAAAAGGTAGCTCTAATAGCATTTTGTTGCTTATATTATCAACGCCAGGAGCTTTTTTTACCATTTAGGTTAGCAATAGCCTCTACAACATCTGTAAATCAGAAACGTATTTCTAAAACACGTCTACAAACAACTGGCGGTAATTCCCTCACGTCTGTGCAAGTATTGGGAGTAAACACTTTTTTGAAATGATTTGCAAACAGATCAGATTTTTCTTCGTTATTTCTAGCCCAGGATCCTCTCAGATTACGCAGTGGTGGTTTTGCGATAGCGGGTCTTTTAAGACGTCTGGCTGATGGCCATAGAGAGTAAATTGTCTGAGGAGTCGCGTCTAGACCTTCGAGGTACTCTTTAAGTGAAGCCATTCTGTGAACCTCCAGCAAGCTTTTTAAGTGGTTGATACATTCTTTCAGCTTAGTTTTAAGTTGGGGCGATATATGCTTTTGCCATTCTCTGCGGGCTCTCCTTTTTTCAGATAAAAGCTTTTCCACATCGTCAGAAAAAATTTTGCTGTACCTGGCCTGACGATAGGTAGAAGACGCATGTTCAACGGCTTTTTTAAATGTTTTCATTTAGGACGCTCAGACTATCATCTTGGTCTCCGGGAGTTTTTAGCGGTTGGTTTTCCGAGCAGTGGGCACTAATATATTTTTTATATTTTATGGGTTGAAATTACTATAACCTATATCTACAAGGAGGGCCAAAAGAAGTCATCTGATGCTGTTTGGCTCTCATTTTTTTTCCTAAATAAAAAACTTCGATTCTGTGTTTTGATTATGTTTATATGAACCTTTTAAAATTTTCTAGTCAAGTCAATAAGATGATATCAAGAAAATGGGCGCCGTTACAATTGATTGCTATACGGGCTTGTTTCGTTAGGAAAAAAACATCAGCAAAGAAAAAACATTTATTCATTTTGTGTGACAAATATGGCACTTTGGCAGTATTTTTGTGGCATTTATTTGTAATTGTATGTTGGCAAAATATAATGACTCTAGCATTACTTTTAGGACCAGTGTGCACTATACAGTATATAAAAGAAAGATGATTGAAAATCTAGAAAAATAGTTTTTCCATCAAGCATACATGAACAGAAAACCAATTGGAACCCCTGGCTTTTATGCTCATACACTTAAATATTTTTTTATTATTTGTTTTCGCTGTATTTTTTTCTATAAATTTCAAAAACATTCATTTTTTAAATTTTATATGAGAAACTTTTTTCCTTCTCTAAATTTAAGTGTTTGAATTTAAGTTTATATATATGTGTGTGTCGACAAACAAAGTGTTGCTTGTGTGAATTTCTTAAATCTTCTTTGGCATTTCAAACACTTTGAATCAGTTTTTACCATTTTCTTAAACTGTTGTATTGTGTGTAAGTTTTCCTTTGTTCGTTAAGAAAGAGAAAAATAGCAGCAAAAAAAAAAATTATTGAGAATAATGCAGCGATTTGTTTTCTTTTTTAATTTTTTTCCAATATTTTATTTTTGCTTGATTTTCTTTTAAGATTCTTTTTCCATTAAATTCGATTTTTTGTACTTTTTATTGAAATTGAAAAAACATTTTAGTTGTCCTTCTCTTATTTTTAGCTTTAGGCAGCATGTGTGTCTATTTAAAAATGGATCTGAAAATCGTTTTGGCGTCCTCTCCTCCCTCTGTATGCAGTAAAATATAAAAAAGTATTTTATATAAGAGAAAGTGTCTTGGCAAAAGGAAATTTCAAGACGTATGAGTAATATTTTGTTAATGACTGAATTAGAAATAACTCATACGCATTTACTTTGTACAAACTTTTACAGTAAAGTTGTTTAATGATCTAATTTTGTTTAAATTAATGTTTTTGTATTTGCACATAAGTTTGTTATAATGGTTTTAAAGAAACTGGCCAAAGAAACACTTTAAACATTTTTACCTGAAAAAGTTTGGAAGCAGACAATTATTTTCATATATTTATTTAAACAATAATTTTTACCCAGACCGTTTTTGACATTAGATTGCCGAAGAAATTGTTTGATGTAAATTAAAGTCTTAATGCTAATTAAGTTTCCTGGTAAATGATAAAATTTAAAACATAAGTTTTTCCAACTTTTAATGCATTTAACTGACGAAACAAAATCAAACTAGGGCAAGGACTTTATACTTTAACCTTTCTACCAGTAATGCACTTGAACATCAAAACACTTTCATATTGAATGTCATTTTTATTTCATAGTGATTGTTTAACCCAATATAAACCAATGGTTATGTCACTACACAAGAATATTTCATTAAACATAAAAGAAAAGAACAACTGAAAATTGTACATTTGTATGCATAAACAACATTGAACTTATAAACACATTTTAACACAAGACAAGTGTAAATTGTGTTGTCTAAAACAGATTGATAAAAAAGATTCGAAAAAAGAGCAGAAAGAGCAATTGTAATAGCAGCCAGCAACATTATCATCAACAATTACATAAGTATTAAGACCCCATTAACAAAAGGCTTAACAGTATCACAACTTTTGTTGGCCAATAAAGACCTTAAAATAAGGAACAATGCAAGAATAGCAAAACATAAAAGTAAAAACAAAGAAAAACATTTCAAAGGAGAAAATGTAACAGAAATAAAAATATAAGATTTCATTTGGTAGTTAATGCTTATAGAGAAAATAGGCTTGAAATACGTTGGTAGACAGAAGAGTGCTTTAAGGATGATCTTCAATTTAAATGCATTAAATTTGTATTACTATTTTGATACTTTTGCACTTAGCCGTGAAGGCGGGTTGTTTTTAATTTTCTTTACTTATTTACTTGCTCAGTGAGCCATTTATAGCACTAAAGCCAAACTACCTCACTGGCCGAACTAAGAATAGATTTCAAAGCATTTTAGTGTTCGGAGCTTCTTTTAAAATTTCTTACCTTTAATTTATAAAGATTTTTTTTGGACTTGTTATTGCCAAAGAAGTTTCAGTCGGCCCATTTTGCGTTTCGGCTGGAGTATCTTCTTGCATTCAAAAAAAATTTTTAGACCATTGTCGTTATTCGTTCACTCCAACACTTACAGCATACCTTTGAGCAAGTGCCCATTCCTCCGCGCAATATAGTTGAATGGGTGGAATTAATGTCTTGTATAGTATGTGCTTTGTCTGCCGAGAACCCTGTTCTTAAATTGTTTTCTAAGCCCATATTAAAAAATAAGCAAATATATTTATTCGCTTTATTTTCAAATCCATGCTGTACGTTTTATTAATGGCAGTTACGAAGTACATTGATTACTATACTATAGGGTGTCTTTTAGCAGGTTTATATTTAAAAACTTTAAAAAAACGTAATAATTGACACGCACTTTTTTAAGAGCATTGAACGGTAGAATGAAAATGCGGACTTATTTTTTAAAGATGTGTTCCCTCGAATTGAATACACCGTCCAAAACGGAACCTTGTGCTCTGCGCCGTACGCTGCAGTAAACATGGTTGAAGCAATCGCCATATCCTGTTGAAGCCACCTGTGTGAAGAAGACGATGAATGAGCTCGCAGGTTTGGCAAAAAGAATTTCGTAATAACGCGTCGATAATTTTCGCCGTTGACATTTGTCGCCTGGCCTTTAAGAATTTTCAAAAAAAATGGTCCAATAATTTCATGCGAAGATAGGGTGCACCAAACAGTTACCCTGGGGCAATGCAATAGTTTTTGATGTTTTAATCGAGGGTTGCAAATTCTTGCAGAGTAGAAACGGCAGTTTTGCTTGTAAACGTGGCCGTTTAAAGAATATTGAGCATCGTCACAAAAAAAAGGGGATTTACAGAGCAAAAACACTTAACCACCATTTCACAAAGATTTTTGCGTAAATTAAAGTCACTTTTTTCAATTCTTGAACGGTTTGAAATTTAAAAAGGATTGAACTTTAGATCCTTTTACAAAACTTCATGAATAATCGCAATTGGAAATCTCAGTAAGGCTTTTATTTCCCGTATTAAAAGTCACAGATTTTCACGTAAACTGCTTTTAGCCAGTTCAATGCTTTCAGAAGTCCTTGAAGATTTACTGGGCCCTGGTTGTGGAACTTTCATAGCCGAAGCAGTTGCAAGGAATCTTTGCACCCACGAACAAATTAAATTTACATTCCGTCCATCACGTATTCACCGAATACCGAACTTTAAATAATATTGTGTACAAGCAAATACGTAAGAGTCATTATTTTTAAAAAAATGTCTCCAAAGCGAACGCTACATGCTCACTCGACCACTGCGACATCATGACTGACAAATCCGCACAATCGATTTTTCCAACGGTGCCACCCTCCCTCCGCATGCCAATTGCATCACCTTTATTGCATCACAGTTATATCTGGCGTGTACTCATCTAGTTGGATCAATGCACGCGCTCTAAAGAGTGCCTAAATATTCCCAGTGCACTTCCTTAAATCATGGTCCCTAAACCGCTTGCGACGGCCGCCAACATTATTTCCCTTTACAACTTAAGGTCGAAATATGGAAAAACATATATTGAGTTCTTTTTCCAAACCTCAAATAACCCAGTGTTTGAGAACAAAATCCATTCAAATAATTTTAAAAGTTTCAGTTACTATGACTACTGTTGCTATAAAACTTGGCACAAACATTTATGAAAAAGCTGATTTGAAAATATTGTTGTAAAAAACTCATGGGTAATGGCGGCCTCCCCATAACTTTTAATGCGTTATATTTCACAAGATGCTGCAAATATGAACTTCAACCCCGTTAGAAGTTTATTTGCTTATTTAGGAAGAAGAAGCAGTTGAATTCATGAAAGTTTTTTAGTCCTTACAACTTGAAAAATTTACAACAACATTCTTCAAACCTGCTACAAAGTGATTCTAGTATAATATTTACATTAAAAAAAATTAGAGAGGAGAGAGTGGTCATTCCCCACCGCTATATAATCGGACAAATTACCAATTTTCAATGCGCTGTATCTTTTTAACATATACAGCCAATCACTTGAATTGGTCAAGTGGTTGGGTAAAAGATTCCATGAAGAACCAGGCGATATTTCGAATTCTGAGATGAAAAATATTATTGGCTTTATAATGAAATTAAGGTGACTAGGAGGTGGGAAAATGAGAAGAACTTTTGCGCCGGTGTTTGGCATGTCATTTTCAGCCTTTTTTTTTATCCTGGTAAGACTTTTTTTCCTCTTTACTAATATTTTCCTTCGTCTTCCTTTTTCTTGAAGGGATCACAATGGTTAATGGTGGTTTCCGAGTATTGATGAATGAAAGGATTTAGCTGGCTTCCTTAACCTTCGCAGCCTAACCTAGTCACTTTAAACCTGTCACACAAACCTGCATACGTTTACTTCTTATCATTAAAATTATGTATCCGAATCAAAACTTGCCAGACATGCAATACAACGTCTAAGATTTTTAAATAAAAAACTATATAAAATATGATATTGAACTAATATTTGTGACATACGACAAGCTTGTTTTAATTCTAAATAACTAAATAACGAATTCTTTTGAGTTACCATCGTTCAAAACTACACAAAGCCACCACAAAATTACAAACTTAAAATGATAAGAAAATAATGCAAAAGACAGGAAATTGTTTAGCCTTCTTGTATGTCACACTAGAAAGAAAATGTCCAATTGAAGCTTGATACACAATGTTTTCCATTTAAACATACATACGTATATAGTACATACATACATACATACATACAAACATACATATGCAAATAACTATACTTTCTACCATAATTACTACATTATCGTCTTTGTTGTTCTTAAGAAAAATGTTGTTTTTTCATTTTCTCCCTGATTTGTTCGAAATTTTAGACGACATTTAACATTTCATGGCAAAAAGGAGCTCTGAATGCATCCTTTGAAATTATTGCAGTGAAAATAGAATCCTATAGTTATTCAATTCTTTCTGCTTTGTACGTGTTTTTGAAAGAGTTTTCAAATGTTCAGAACAATTAAGACATTAAATTACATGCTTTGCAAAAGCTTAAGTACAAGCATACGTGTGCAGTTGAATTGATGAAGGTTGATTGTGCTGTTACTTTTGGCATAGACGACTGACTGTTTGGCCATTTTTGGTTTCATTTTCATACCCTTCATTCTGTTTGTTATTTCTACAATATTCACTTAATCACCCATGAAGTATATATATTTTGGATCCCTATAGATAGGAAAGTCGATATAGTCATGTCCATCTGTCTGTCCGTCTGTGCATCTGTTGAAATCAAGTTTCCGGACTTAAGCAAAGTCGCACAAAAAACGTTTTGATATCAAACAATCAGAAATGTCCCTAAGACAATCGCTATTTAAAATCAGCAAAATTGGTTTACCAAAGGGCAAGCCCAAAATAACCTATTTGGACAAAATCCATGTATTTGTACAGGGTCTTCGCCGACAAGGTATACTATTTTGTTTTGCCACCATTTTGGTAAACATTTATCTTGAAGGCCCCACCATCCTTAATTAGCCGCACTTCATGGACTCGCACACTAAGTATCGGGCCCACCTCCGTCACCACCCTCCCACTTGAGGGCGGCAGGGATATCTTTTGAGGTACCAGGACACCCGCGTCTATAGTACCCCCCTCCAGAATTACCAAGCGTCCACACAGGCGTTCATTCTCCGCCAGCGACGTTATGAGCATCTGCTCGTACTGGCTGGAGTTTGGCAGTCGTGAAAGTGGAGACGTGGCAAATTTGTTATAGAAAATACTCGGTAAACGAAAGTGCTTTAATCGTTAAAATATGACAGCTCATGGTAACCCCGATTTTCATGAAAAAATCATGATGAGTGACAGAATAGTCGGTTCTAGACAATGGAAAACAATGAAAATTTTTTAATGCCAACACTGCATGCTTTGGGCTTGCTTAACATGTGGTATCAACAAGATGGTGCCACATTACCATACATCCACAACAAGTTATTTCAAGTAATGGTGATGTTGATTGGCCTCCACGGTTGCCTGATTTGAATGCTCTTGACTTCGTTTTGTTGGAATATCTGAAAAGCAAGGTTTATGCAAACCAACCAAAAACGCTAAAGCAACTCAAAAGAAATATTTGTGATGAAATTATTGAAATGTATGAAAATGTAATGAAAAATGTGCTCAAAGGGGCTTACATGTGTGAGGCTAACAGAGGCGGGCATTTATCTGATATTATATTTCGTACATAACTGTCGACATTTAATAAAAAATTAATTAATATAAAATCCTTTCTCTTTCATTTAAAAAAAATTATAAATACAGGGTGCAGGTGGACACCCTATATATCCCTATATATCTTAGTAAATGTAGTCACCTTTGCCACAAGACTTGGCACGGACACTTCGAAGATAGGGACCTAAATAAAAGAATTTTTTTTTAGAGGGGACTATGGGAAGTAGTATTTCCCCTAATATTGCACAAATTTCAAAACTATAAAAGCTATCGACTTCAAATGTTTTACAAAAAGTAATTGTACAATAAGACCTGTATTTTTAAAAAATTTACGGGAAGTTATTGGACAATTAGACCTACATTTAAAAAAAATTATTTGAATAGGAGCAGTGGCAGGGGTATCTCCCATACTAATGAAGAATTTTTAAAAAATTTTCGATACGCTATATCTGGGAAACAATAAAAGCTATTGACTTCATATGTTCTACAAAGGTAAGGATGAAATAAATCTTACATTTTGGAAAGAAAAGTTGGATAAGAGCAAAGCGAGGGGAACCTCCCATACAAAAAATTAACTTCTATTCAACTTTTAATACGAATAATGTCAAAACTGTTAAAATTATTGACCTTAAACTTTCTATATGGTATTTTCTAGGGTTTTCTATTTCAAAAACTAGAACAGCTATCAACTATAAACCCGGCTTAAAGTATTTTCATAACAATATTTGCAGTACGAAATAATTCGGCTAGATCAGATGACTGGGTATATAAAAAGATCAATGTGAAGGGTATATAAGATTCGGCACAGCCGATTATAGCGCTCTTACTTGTTATTATTATGTTTCAGAGATGGCAGGTAGAATAGAAAAGATGGAATTAAAGGTAAAGTAATTATTTATGCCATCAGTTTTGTTTTGCAAAATCCAATTTATTTATATTAAAGCTGTAGCACTGACTCAATATTTTCAATCAAATTATTCTACATTTCCTAATTGGCGTCTTCAACTTTCTTATTGCAATTTACTGCTGGTTCCAATTTTCTATCACATATTAAGTCTGCTTTAGCTTAAGGGTGCTTATATATTGCTTACTTTCAATATTGTTAGAAGTACCAAAAAAAAAAAAGGAAAATAAAGCAACAATTTGTTGGAAATTTTTTTTTTGCTAAATTAAGCAATTTCAATTCAACACATACAGACTTATACATACAAATATTTTTACACGTGTATGACCTTGTTGTAGGTATGTTAGTGAGTGGGAGACTTAATCAATGAACGAATAATTGTTTCCAGCCAAAATACTAAACGGCTCGTGAACCTACGAAGTACAAAAACCAATCACACTTTCATTAGTATGCTTGAGGTTAGTTTAATGGTGAATGAAATCAAACATTGTCGTTGCATAAAAAGACACTTATTTCTTTATAATTAAGATATTTATCGTAATTACTGTGAATTTTGTGTTAAGGTTGTTATTTTACCAAAGTGTATTATAAACATACAATTCTATGGAGTGTCAAATGTAGAGACGAGTACATATGAGTACTTTAATTTAACATTCGAAATGAAACAAAAGAAGTTAAATGGTAAAATATTACAGATAAGTCAAAAAATAATTAGAGATATTTCAAGCTTGATTTAACTCTATTGATTTTATTTGTTGTTGTTACTAAAGGTCAACAGATACTAACAGCCTAGAAATGTGATTATTTTATTGAACTTGCTCGGTTTGGTATCAGAGTTCCCAGTAACAAATTATTGATGTCTAAGGTCAAAGTTTCTGATAAACCACTTCATTAGCACGGAAAGATAATTTTTTTTAATCAAAGAAAGTCCTAGAGAATTATTTCGTGATTGAATTAAGCGTTTTGACTATCTTAGGAATGAGATTCTTTTCTAATGGTGAGCAAATTTAGAAAAAAATAAGGAACCAACTACTCCCCCTGTAAAGTCCTTTCAAACATCAAGGTAGATTTTGGCCTAAGTTTTCGCTTATGGCCGGACACTCAGCACAGAATCAGCCTGTTATGATCACCTCTTTCAACACAATATGTATAAAGGGCTTGCTGATGTGTCCTTTAAATTTCTGAAGCATTTAACTACCTTCTCCTAAAGAACTTCTTGGCAAAAATGTAGATAGCATTAGGCTAAGATAGAAGGATAATCGGGTAAATGCTAATATTTGATTGATATTTCGGATGAAAGATTTCCGCTCCCGCTTGTTGGTACTTATTGGGTACTCAGATCTCGAAGCTTATTTAAATGCAAGGCTTACTGTCTTTTATTGTAAGTGACCCTTAAAATGTTTAGTGTCCAACAAAGTTTCCCGGTTTTGTATTCGAGATGTTCCATTCTAAGTCCCAGTGCGCTGCTATCGTGTCATGTGGTAATAATGGTGACTATGATTATGATTAATATCGAAGTTGTGTGGTGCGAAACACTGGCGGTAGGTTTTTCTGTTTTTGGCCAATACATTTGTAAAGAATGAGTTTACCTTGAAAACAAGAGCATTTAAAACAAAAAGGACAAACATCTGTGATCAATAACAATTTAAACCGAAAATTCGATTTTGGGGTACTTTTTATTTAAAAAACTTTTAATGCGATTATCTCGGAAACTAGAACTTCTAGAGCAAAACCTGTGATCACTTCCAACTTTATCAAAAAAATTTGCTTTTCGGTTTATCTCGAAAACAAAAGCAGCTCAAGCAAAGATGACAAAAACCAGTGACCTCAACTGATTTCAAACAAAAAGTCGCCTTTTCGGCGTTTTTTCATAGAAAACTCTAAGTGCACCTATCTCGAAAACTAAAACTTCTAGAGCAAAACCTTGTGATCACTTCCAACTTTAACAAAAAAAAAAAATTGATTTTCAGTTTATCTCGAAAACAAGAGCAGCTCAAGCAAAAATGACAAAAATCAGTGACCGCAACTGATTTCAAACAAAAAGTCGTCTTGTAGGCGTTTTTACATAGAAAACTCTAAGTGAACCTATCTCGGAAGCTGGAGCTTCTAGAGCAAAAACCTGTGATCACTTCCAACTTTAACAAAAAAATTTGATTTTCGGTTTATCTCGAAAACAAGAGCAGCTCAAGCAAAAAGGAAAAAAATCAGTGACCGCAACTGATTTCAAACAAAAAGTCGTCTTTTAGGCGTTTTTACATAGAAAACTCTAAGTGAACCTATCTCGGAAACTAGAGCTTCTAGAGCAAAGACCTGTGATAACTTCCAACTTTAATAAAAAAAAATTGATTTTCGGTTTATCTCGAAAACAAGAGCAGCTCAAGCAAAAAAGAAAAAAAATCAGTGACCGTAACTGATTTCAAACAAAAAGTCGTCTTTTAGGCGTTTTTACATAGAAAACTCTAAGTGCACCTATCTCGGAGACTAGAGCTTCTAGAGTAAAAAAGGACAAGATTCAGTGATCACTACCGATTTGGACCAAAAATTAAAATTTTTGGGTATTTTCATATAAAAGCTTTAAGTGCTTTTATCTAGAAAACTAGTGCTCCTAGAGAAAAACAGGCAAATATCTGTAATAACTATCAATTTTGACCAAAAATTCGATTAATTTGGTGTTTTTATATAAACAATTTTAAGTTAGTTTTTTAGAAAAGTAAAAGAAAAAGAGCAAAAGGAAGAAATAGTTGAGAGTTTTGGATATATAAAATAGTTTCATTTCGTTATTAACAAATCTTTAAGATCATTTTTCAAATCCTCTTTTTGTGTACCTTTGGCATCACTGCCTTCCATGATCAAGCAACTTATCAAGTCGTAGCATTAGAAAAAATATAGTTCTAGCCTATCTTAGTCTTTTCTTTTTTATAGATGGAACTTGACACTTTCCCGGTCTTAAAAAAGAAAATCCTAAACGTAAGTATGTCAAACTTCATATAAAAAAGAAATACAAAAGTAACATACGATAAAACTAAATTTTCTCAATGATACCTCCTGATTGTTATTTGACCATTCTGTCTTCAAAGCAATAGATGTCATTGTCCCAGTTTATTTCAAACAATTTCACACTGTTAAAAATATTTACACACAATTCAAAATGAAATGAAAAATGAAACTACAAGTTATGATTGTTATTCTTCCAAAGTTTTGGTGTTAAAGCAAACAACCTTAAAGTTATGACAATTGCTATTGCGAAATAAAAACGTACATAATCACACGCATTTAGACAGAGTACATGATGCAGTTTCCAAAAATTTTCTTCATGCGTTTTAAAGCTCTTAAATATTTGAAGAAAATTATTTATGAAGTTTTCTTTTTTATATTTTTTTTTTTGGACAAAACGCAAGAACAACGATGCAAAACAAAGAGAAATTTTCGTAGGATTTTAAATATAAATAATAATATTTATAATATACCCTATTGCTAACCTTTTGAACCAAGAAGTGTCAGAAAAGTTTCAAGGTTGCGTTGAATATTTTTTAAATTTCTTTAACTTTAGCAAATATTTTGCAATTTCTTTATTCTTGTTTTTAGACTTTACCAACGTCTTACATTAAAGTTAAGTCTGTATAACGTGTAAGCAAAGAAATAAGAATATAGAAAAGCAAAACAATTCTTTCAAACCTGTAAAATGTTCTTCCCACTGTTCTTTTTTTAAATAGAATTCAAGATAGTCATTTGGAAAAAACTAAACAAAAAAAAAAATTACAAAAAGCAGGAAATATTCTGCAATTTATTGCTTCCAACTTTATTTCCACAGCAACAAAAAAGTGTACAGAAGAACAGCAGGTTTAAAATGAAAAAGTTGGAATTTTCATTGAATGGACAGAAGTATAAAAAACGTGTTTGAAAAAATAATAAAAAAAAAATCAATTCTTTTCAATTGTTCAATTGCTTGTTATTAGGACCCACTGCAAATATATACAAGAAAAAAACAATACAAATATCAATTGGAAGTATTACTCTTGTATGTGGTTCATCTTTGATAGTTCAGACGATTATAGTAATTTTGTGTATGGATTTGCCAAACAGGGATTAGCTCACCTTTTCTCAAAGTTAACGATGCCTAAATTAGACCCTGGGAGACAAAGACTATAAAATAATTTTACCAACTTAAAAAGTTATATACTAGAGCAGATGCTGGATCAGAAAGTCGTAATGTAAACATTGTGCTGTAATGATTTAGTAACAAAGGGTGTTTTTAAATAAACCCAAATTTATTTAAATAGAAAGCACAGTTTTAATGTTTTGATTGTTATTTTTTTTATTTAATCATAAAACGCATAGGTAAGAGTAATTTATGGCATAGCACATCGGATAAATGTGGCTGAATTTTGTTGTGGACTTGTTAAAAATTACCTGTGATTTCAATTCTAATCACTGAAACGAGAGAATACACTGTAGGCAATATGTGGTATACTTTCCCATTCAACCTATTTAGGCATTAAGTACCTTTTATAAAGTACAAAAACTCAGCCTGGTTGTGTAAGTTAGGGAACGAACTTATGATATGGTTCCCTAACAAATTTTCTGCCTCAGTGTTCACAAATTTTGTCAGAGCCAGAGTATTCGTATTAGACTTGGAATAAATAGATTGTTTGTTCTCAGTAAAAATTTGGGACTGTGTGGAATGGTAGAGCTTTATCTGGACTTGCGGAAATAGCCTTATTTTTTTCAAAAACCCCCTCAAGCTACTGAAAATTTTATTGGGAGTACTACATCTGACGGAATCAAATATGAGTTCTTGCCAACTGTTAACCGCAGATACGGCCCTGTATTATTTAAATCCAGTTGTTCTTTCTTTATTTAAATTCTGCCAAAATCTTAATTTTGTTTTGTTGCTTAAAATATTAACTGTAATGCGTACATACCTACATATTTACCTACATGCAAGCATACATATTTACGCTACAAAAAATCGTTTGCTCTTGCTTATGTGCTTATTTTCGTGCACATAGTTTTGTAAAAATATTTATATGCTTGTACGTATTTTTGCATTAGCATGAATATTTTTAACGTTGCTATGCATGTATGTATGTACGTTCATCCAACTCATTTTTTTGTAATAAAAGGTACATGTGTACTTAATCTCTTGTTTGTTACTCTTACATTACTTTTCTGTATTGAAATTTTTTAGTCGTCTTTGAGAAGTTTAATAAAGTGGATAATTTAAATAGAATAAAATTATTTGCTTTTTTAATTTTGATTTCGTTTGCCTGCAAAAAAGATTGTAGGCTCAAAACATTGGTGACCCCGACGTGATAGTTTATATACATAGTTTTGTATTAATATCAATTCGGATATTAATAACTTGTGGTTCATAAAGTCTTGCTTTTTCTTGCTAATATAGTTAAAGAAATTCGAAACTATTACTCGTCAATTTGCCAAAAATGTCAACCAGCAGAAAAGAAAAGCCTTCAGGCTGCGAGAGCGCAGAGCAATCGGTGGATTTGTTGCCATATTACTCGAGAGTTGCAACGATGATGAAGCAGCTGGAGGACCTGAATGAAAAACTAACGTCATCCCAGCTTGCCCAGTATGATGATGCCGAGCTGTCTGTGCGTTTGGAATACATCGAAGAGGTCAACAAAAGCTACGAAAGGGCCCAATGCATTATAGAAGAGAATGAATGCAGTGTGTCGGTAAGTAACGATCGAATGGTGTTCATTTCGTTGTACTTTGAGGTAAAGGCCAAATTAACACGCCAACTCAGCGTCGTTCGGTCGTCGCAGCAGCGCTCGTCTACAATGCGGCAATTTTCGGTTGATGATTCACCATCTCAAACAGTTACGCGCAAAACAAAAGTCCCTGAAATCCAGTTGCCTAAATTTTGTGGCTCCTATTCAGAATGGCCAAATTTTAATTCGTTGTTTTCTACTGTCATAAATGACAACAGTGATTTAAGCCAGCTAGAAAAGTTTCACTATTTGCGTGCTAGTTTAGAAGGTGCTGCTCTAGATACAATTGCTTCCCTGGAACTTAATGAAGTAAATTATAAAGAGGCGTTGTTGTTGTTAAAAAATCGTTTTGACAATAAGCTATTAAATTTTCAATCCCACATAAAAGAAATGTTTGCTCTAAACAAGGTTGAAACTGGTTCTGCTACTGATCTTCGTCGATTAAGCGACAAAATGAATTCACACTTGCGTGCTATGCAAACAATTGGTAGCCAAGCACAGATGGCCGACGGGCTACTTATTCATTTAGTAACAACGAAATTGGATACCAAGTCACTTATTAAGTGGGAGGAAAATTTACCAGCAAATGAGTTACCAACTTGGGATAATATGGCAGCTTTTTTAGAGCGCAGGTGTCGTATGGTAGAAAATTTTGAAAACTCGGCAGTAGGTAAGGCCTCAAAGCAACTAACTTCGAAAAAATCTAACCAGCACAATCGGCACGTACATGTTTCGGTCGCTACCCCGTCCACATTATGTTCCTTTTGTGATTCAAAAGATCATTTTATTACAAGCTGTTCACGTTTTTTAAACTTGTCGCCCACTGTTCGTTTTAGGGAAGCAAAACGGTTGAAGTTGTGTCTCAACTGTTTAAAAAAAGGCCATATGCTAAAAAAATGTACCTCAGGTTGTTGCCGTCAATGCTCTTCGAAACACCACACAATGCTGCACATTAATGACGACCCTGCAGTTCAACCCATCATGCCTTCAGCTGACCCTGGCCCATCACAAGCAGTGCTTATTTCCTCAGATGATAAAGGTTCATCAAAAACGACAGCTGCTGCTACAGGTGTTTGGCTAGCAACAGCTATTGTAATGGTAAAAAACAAATTTGGTGTTTTTGTACCTGGTCGCGTTATATTAGATTCCGCTTCACAACTTAATCTAATTACAAGTCGCTTTGTTAAGTATTTAAATTTAAAATGCAATCAGACTTTCGCAACTATTTCTGGAATAGGGGATGGAAGTATGTCTGTTGATAAGTCTGTTGATATCGTAATTAAATCGAAGACTGGTGACTATTCAACATCTGCAAGGGCGATGGTCGTCCCTAGCATAACAGATTATCAGCCTAACATAAACGTCAACACATCAGGATGGAACATACCCAAAAATATACAGCTTGCTGATCCGTTATTCGACAAATGTGGTCGTATTGATGTTTTGATTGGAGCCGAATTATTCTTTGATTTAATGTCAATTGGACAAATCAAGTTAGCCGAAAATCTGCCTGTTCTTCAAAAAACATTATTAGGCTGGGTAGTTGCTGGCGGTAGTATTCGCTCTCGGCATTCGTGGTCTCTAGCTGTTAGTTCTAAAATAAATCAAGAAGATCAGTTGTGCTCTGCTGTAGAAAGCTTTTGGGAAGTCGAAAACAATTTTGGCAACTACAGTTCGCCCTCTGATGAAGAACTTTTTTGTGAAGCCCATTTTTTAGAAAATACTGTGCGCCTTCCTTCTGGCTCCTACTCTGTTCGGTTACCACAAATAGAGGGACCAGGCGTGCAACTACTTGGTGACTCGTATTATCATGCTTTGCAGCGTTTCAAGGGCTTAGAAAAAAAACTTAAAAGAAATCCAGGCGTCAAAGCACAGTATACAGAATTTATGAGTGAGTACGTATCTTTAAACCATATGTCTTTAGTTTCTCCACAGAATTCTCAGAAAAAATATTTCCTGCCACACCACTGTGTGCACAAACTTGACAGTACATCGACCAAATTAAGAGTTGTTTTTGACGGCTCCGCAAAAACAACAACTGGTTTGTCTCTTAATGACGTTTTGTATGCTGGCCCAACTATACAGCCCAAACTTTTTAATACGCTTCTGCGTTATCGTTGTTTCAAAGTCGCACTAAGTGGCGACATTTGTAAGATGTATAGGTGTGTGCGCGTTTCTCATCCTGACAACTACCTACAATGCATACTGTGGAGAGAAAGTGAAGAAGATGAGATAAAGACTTATAAACTAGACACCGTTACATATGGTACAAAACCTGCAGCGTTTTTGGCAATTCGTGCAATGCAGCAATTAGCAAAAGATGAAGAAGCAAATTTCCCAATAGGTGCAAAAATAGTAATGCGTGATTTCTATGTGGACGACATGATATCTGGTGGTAGCTCTGTAAATGAAGTGCTTGAGATTAGGCAGCAAGTGGCAGCTTTATTACAGCGAGGTGACTTTTTAATAAGAAAGTGGTGCTCTAATTCACCTGCAGTTTTGAATGAAATACCGGCAGAGCAATGCGAGAAATACTTAAAGTTTGATGACGGAACTGACGTAACTAAAACTCTTGGCCTTATTTGGGACCCAAAAGATGACAACTTTATTTTTTCGTTTAACCCCGTAAACAATTGCAAGGTCGTCACAAAACGCTCTATTCTTTCGTCAATTGCTCGGCTGTACGACCCTTTAGGTTTAATTGGCCCCGTTATTACAAAGGCAAAAATTTTTATGCAACACTTATGGAAGCTGGAGCTGCAGTGGGATGAAAGTCTCCCACAGTCATTGCATTCTGCCTGGATTCAATACATTTCGCAATTCGAATCTGTTGAGCACTTTAAATTTCCTAGATGTATTTCAATATCAAACTCCAACGTCGAAATCCACGCATTTTGTGATGCCAGCTTGGCTGCGTATGGGGCCTGCGTTTACATAAGATCCAAATCTCGAAATAATATAAAATCATCATTGTTGTGCTCTAAGTCAAGGGTTGCTCCCTTAAAAAGTTTAACGGTTCCAAAACTTGAGCTCTCAGCAGCGTGCCTACTGGCAGAACTTGTTCAAGTAGTCGTTGAAACACTGCCTTACATTTGTGATGTACATTGCTGGTCTGATTCAATGGTGGTTCTTTCGTGGCTTCAAGAGCAGCCATCAAATTTCAATGTTTTTGTGTCGAATAGAGTTTCTCGCATACAGGCAATTACAAGCAAAATGAGGTGGCATCATGTTCCTACCAGCTTAAACCCAGCCGATATACTTTCGAGAGGTTCATCGCCCAAGGAACTTCTTCAATCTAAATTATGGAAAGATGGCCCTAATTTTTTACGGCTGGAGCCTTCCCTGTGGCCTGCTAATGTAGAATTCTTAGCTGAACTACCCGAGCGACGACGCAATATATTGACAGTGGCCACACTAACTGATTTTGCGATGCAGTGTAAATTTCACAATTCGTTTACTAAAATGCAAAGAGTATTCGCGTACGTATTTAAATTTTTATATCCTAAACTGAGTAGCCAAAGTGAAATATTGACTCCTATTGACGTCAAAAACGGAACAAATATTCTAATTAAAAACATACAGCTAATACACTTTCCAATTGAATACAAGGCTTTGAAGGAAAATAAAGGTGTACCCGCATCTAGCAAGGTTAGTTCTCTTATGCCCATAATTGATTCCTTTGGCGTAATTCGTGTGGGTGGTCGCCTCCAGCATTCGGCTCTTGATTATGATGCCCAACATCCAATTGTGTTACCCAAACATCATCCTTTCACTGCATCGCTGATAATGCATTTTCACGTGAAGCTTTTACATGCTGGCCCACAATTTTTATTAGCTTCAATTCGACAAAAATACTGGCCAATTGGTGGTCGTAAATTAGTCAGTGCTGTTACTTCAAAATGTCTGCGTTGTTTTAGAATAAAACCAAAACTATACCATCATGTCATGGGTAGCCTGCCTCCTGATCGGGTAAAGCCAAATAGAGCATTTCACACTACTGGAATTGATTTTTGTGGCCCATTCTACTACAAATCGGATGTGAGAAATCGCCCTCCTGTAAAATGCTATATAGCTATCTTTGTATGCTTTTCAACAAAGGCTACACACCTGGAGCTAGTCCAAGATTTGTCAACATCATCATTTTTGTCTGCCCTTCGACGATTTGTCTCCATAAGAGGCAAACCTAAAACAATATGGTCTGACAATGCAACAAATTTTGTAGGCGCCAAGAATGAGTTAGCCGATTTAAAGCAACTGTTTTTAAGTGAATCGCATATAAACTTGGTTAACCAGCAATGCCTTGAAGATGAAATAGAATGGAAATTCATTCCCCCAAGGTCACCTCATTTCGGAGGATTGTGGGAGGCCGCGGTAAAATCCGCTAAGCTGCACTTCTATCGCACTGTCGGCCTAAATAAATTGACCTTTGACGAGCTACGCACTTTGGTAAGTCAAATCTCGGCGGCCTTGAATTCGCGCCCACTGTCTCCAATTTCAGAAAATCCCAACGATTTGGATGTGCTGACACCTGGACACTTTTTAGTCGGTGGCCCTTTAGTATCAATAGCTGAACCTAATATAACCAATTTAGACATTAGCCGGCTAACTAGATGGCAGAGAGTTTCTCAACTACAGCAAATCTTTTGGCAGAAATGGAGCGTTTCATATTTATCACTATTGCAAGAGCGTAGCAAATGGCGTGAGCATGGTAAAAATATAACTTGTGGGGAAATGGTTCTTATAAAAGATGAAAATCAACCGCCCTTAAAGTGGCAAATCGGACGTGTTACTGAAGTAATTCATGGTGATGATAATGTAGCTCGAGTTGCCATCGTTCGCACAAATAATGGTGTAGTTAAGCGTGCAGTTAGTAAACTTGCGATACTTCCTATAGAGTCATCAGTTGAAAGCCCTAGCCTTCCAACGGGGGGAGGATGTTAACCGCAGATACGGCCCTGTATTATTTAAATCCAGTTGTTCTTTCTTTATTTAAATTCTGCCAAAATCTTAATTTTGTTTTGTTGCTTAAAATATTAACTGTAATGCGTACATACCTACATATTTACCTACATGCAAGCATACATATTTACGCTACAAAAAATCGTTTGCTCTTGCTTATGTGCTTATTTTCGTGCACATAGTTTTGTAAAAATATTTATATGCTTGTACGTATTTTTGCATTAGCATGAATATTTTTAACGTTGCTATGCATGTATGTATGTACGTTCATCCAACTCATTTTTTTGTAATAAAAGGTACATGTGTACTTAATCTCTTGTTTGTTACTCTTACATTACTTTTCTGTATTGAAATTTTTTAGTCGTCTTTGAGAAGTTTAATAAAGTGGATAATTTAAATAGAATAAAATTATTTGCTTTTTTAATTTTGATTTCGTTTGCCTGCAAAAAAGATTGTAGGCTCAAAACACCAACAGTAAAATAAAAGATTTTCCTCTCAATGTTTATGTCTTAGTAGTCCTTGATCACATTTAATTTTGGCATTAATCTGTTTAAGGGAATCACAACCGAATATATCGTCAAATATTGAAAGTTCGGGTAAGATAAAAAAGCATAACGTATGATTAAGTAAATTAATCAGACATTCTCATCAGCAGTCTTTGTTCGATACTGAGCATTGGTAGTAAATATATTCTCTTTAACCCAAATTTAATTAAAGTTTTGAATATAGAAGTATTATTTGTAGTCACATTTTTTCTTTTAAAAATTTTAATTCTAGGGTTAAAACGAAATTTATGGCCTGCTATTTAATTCTCTCATGGCAACATTTTTTTCTTTTTTCAATTCTTCTTGTTATCATCTTAAAAATAATATTGCACTCTATTACCTGGCAGCATTGTTTATTCTTCATACGAATGAGAGCGGTTAGGGTTTTTGTTATTGAATCAACTTGCATCAATCTAAGAATATGAGTACTTTCTTAAAGCTATGAATCAACGTGGGTACTTTTGCGAACCAAAAATTATGGGACGTCATAGGTATGAATGCGACGTAGTACTTTTATTATTTGTCAACTGTATTTATAAATCAAAGTGGTTGAGAGTTTGCGTACCTCAGCTCTGTTAAATTTCAATGACTTATACGCACTTATACTCTAATTTTTTGAGTCATTATGAATAGAGAAAAAACAACTCAAAGTTGATATCTGTGTTGTATGTACGCAGCCTCCGCCTTCAATATACATAACTAAGTAGCAAGCTTACATAGCTACGATTATAGTCAGCTGCGTTTGTTGTCGTGTAGCTGTGTTGCTTGCTGTCGTCTATGTGTTTATAGCATTACTTTTGACTCGCTTTTTATTATGTTTTCCATTTTTAATTTGCTGATCATCAGTCGTCAGCGAGTTATTGAATATATTTAATATTGTGGATGTATTCCTTCACTATTCCTTCACTACACCTGTAGTGCGATTCAGTAACTTTTAACAATTCGACGATCGTCATATTTATCGACAGAAAATATTGTTTGCTGCTACGGTTAGGTGATTCCCTAAGACCTTTTTAACGATAGTGGATAAGTTGATTTTTGTTTGTATTTTATTAGTTGTAAAATAAATTTTAACAAAGCGAAAATCATAAATATAGTAAAAATAATATACAATGTACAAAATAACCTTTTGTCGTTACAACTAACAACACAAACATTATTGCCGTTAAATTATCAAGTATAACGATTGTAAAAATTGCTACAAAGTTTTGCTGTTTACTTAACAATAACAGCTGACTTTAACGGAAGTGAATATCGTTAAAAACTTTACTGAATCGCAAAATCGTTATATTTATTGTTAACTTATTTTAACAATACGAATATCGTAAAAACAAGTTACTGAATCGCACTACTGGTGTTATTAAATACAAATTTTTATTTTAGCGTATTCTTGACCAATTTTTTAATTTCTAAATTTCTTTCTCTTTTTTAGGCTAATTGGTTAAATTTTATTGTGACAAAATTTTTATAGAACAATTATCTTGAAAAATTTTCAATATAATGAGTATTTTGAGCAACTTTATAGGTTTCTTATATTTACATATTTAATTTTTTCAGGCAGTTTTAAGGATATTAAGTAACGCTTGATGCGAACTTTGTTAGAAATAACTACAAAATTGAATTGAAATTCGAGTTAAAATATTTTTTTTAATTACAATGAATGAATGAATAAATTACAATGAAGGCCAAGCCTTTTTGATACCTTAAATTTAATCGGCTTTTGTGCTGTATTGCTTAGCAGACTCTTAAATTTTCCTTACCAAGGACGATAATTTTTTGGATTTTAATCCACGATTTCACGGATATGGCATTGTGGATTAAAGTATTATCGCGATCATATGATGTAAAAAACTGCAGCCATAGAAGGATATTGTTCGCTACAATACCAGAACCCTTTCCATTTATTTTAAAAATTTAATTTCATAATATATTATCCCCATGGATTATTAGGAATGTACATCCTCAACTAAGCAAAGTCGATTGTGAACATTGATTAATTTATTAAAAAAAATTTATCAAATCAAAGCGTACAAAGCTGTTTTCTAAGCGTAAATAATCAAACTACTTACAGTTTTATTTCCTGGGATACGAATAAAAAAATCCCGTATATTCCCGAGGAGGGAAATCCTGGAAAAAAATCATAGTTTTAATACAATTATTAACAAATTGCCAATATACTCAAATATATTTCAGATGGTGTCGTTTTAAAAAGTTATTTTTGAGGCAAGAAATTGAATATGTTAAACTTAAAATTTCACTGAAAATAATCTTAAATTTAACAGAGTTTTTTTTGGGTTCATTTATGTTTTTTATGAGGGATATTTTTTTTAAAAAAAGAATCAATGCTTTAATCTTGTTGAGTTTGTTTGAGATTTCTTTACCTTTTGATATTTATATAAAAACTCACAAATGAACAGTCAACTTTCAACAATGCGAACAAATTTATTTTAACCTGATTAAAATAAAATTAAGCTTTAGGCCTTACAAAATCTATGATTATTATGTTTTAAAGTAAGAATAACAAACATTTGACACTAAAGAGTATTGAATTACTGCACATATTTCTATTAGACATCTTAAAAAAAAAGACTAAAAATCACTTTTTCCTAAGAAAATATTTTTAAAAAAGTCTGCAGTATTGATATAAAAAATTTTTTTAAACCTTAAGTAGCCACTGTTATAAAGAATTTTACATCGTTCCCTAAATCTTAGCATTCAAATTTTATTAGTTTATTTTATCGCGAGTTCACTGTTTTTACATTAAGCACATAAATGTATATATTTTTCGTAAAGGTAAGTATGTAAGTAATTTATTGATTTTGTTTTCTTTTTGCTTTTGATTCCTAATAAAATACTTGTTACACTTTTACCTTTTCTTTGCGTAAAAGTATTTTGTTTTTGTGGCAAGTCACTGGCAGAGATTTAATAAATTTTATTTGGATTGAATTTTATTAAATTGGATCTGTAATAAGGTCAAGGGGAAAGTTATAAACGTACTTGAGAGTTTACTTTGATTGGCTCATAAAGGTCAAGATTATGCTGTATGTGAAGAAAAATATTTTTGAACAAAAACCAAAAGGTTTTGCTTTCTTTGGCAGTTAACCAGTTCTCAGGTTATCAATGTTGTGGTTGTCATCAAGCCAATTAATAAGTTTTTGATATGTTGTTAGCATATTTTTACATAAACATGGTATTTTATGAGTTTTGTCCTTCTTTCTTTAACAAAAAATAATTGGAATTTAATATTTTCTTTTATGATTAAATGATAAAGATAAATAATATGCAAACAATTTACAAATAGTTTATTAACTGACGAAACATTTTTATCCGCTTATTTTTTGCGTTTTTAATAAATATAAAATAAATACCCAAAATATCTTTCTTCTAATTTTGTATCGTAACTAACCTAACTCAATTTAACTGTTTAATTATTTTAATTGTTTAAAAATATAGCATCATGTCATGAAAATAAATTTATTCTATAGCATTTTTACCCCAAAAAAAAGGTAAAAATCTATCATACTCCAACGCTAAAACGGCATAAAAACATATTGAGCTTGTTTTTAAGTGAAGAAATTGTAGCTTAATTGGAATATTAGATGACAGTTGTTTGAGTGTGCGTAAGTGTTTTGACATATGCTTGCATAAGTGTTTGTTAGTGTGTTTTAAAACGAAAGTAACAAAACAATTCTACATGAATGGATGGCTGTGCACAGAAGTGCAAATGTCTGTAAATTGTAACGGTTCGCAACAACCTGAACAAAAATAACGGTTCTAAAGTTACATAAAATACACATAAATATAAAACGCGGGGAAAATAACTTGTAAAAGACTGAATTATGATGTTGCCACTTCCTTTATAGAAAAGAAAAACGTTTACTAAATTTATTTTGTTTTCTGTCAAAAACTTTGTAACGGTAAATTAAATATACTTAAAGCATTAAAACATATTTAAATCGCCTTAAGTCTGTAGTACTAATTAAATTATTTTTTTCACTTGTTAATATGAACACTTAAAACATTTGTTTGTATTAGAATATTCCCTTAATTAATCAGTTTTCATTCGACTAAGTTTTCATTCGGGTAAGAAAACTTTCAAATTTCGATTAAGGAATGACTCAAAAAAAGTGCGTCTTTTACACAGAAAAAAACTAAAAAAATTGTTTAGATTATCAAAATGATTGAATCAATTAATAAATTGTTTAAATTTGCGCCTATTACCAAAATGATTATATCAATTACCTTAATTGTAAAAACTAAAAATAAAACAATTTTTTTATTCAATTAAAATTTTAATTACTAAATTGATCAAAACTAAAGTTTTATTTTAAACATTTCAATTACTTGAATTAATTAACAAGTTCAAAGAAAAAATAACAACAACAAAATTTTTGGCTCGGCAGGGGTTCGAGCTTGGGCTGGCTCTTTAAGTCCTGCTACTTAATAGAGCAGGAATTAAAGAGCCAACAATATCCATTTATTCTTTTGATAAATAACCAAAAGATTTTGCTGCTAAGAACCTTTGCGCGCGCACGATGTTTAAATAGAGCCTTTTCTCGTCTGAGTACTATGGCACACGAAGTCTCTGGTTAGCACTCCAAGTACTGAATTCTCTTTCTCTGGAATTTATTGTAGTTTGCAAGTCTGATTAAACCAAAATTTTTGTCCACATCTAGAGGCAATCGTTTTACCAGAATGATGGTTCTCATTTCCAGTAATATCCCTGAGGGGAAGTGGGGTCCAAGACTATTGACGTGAACGGTTCCTTAGGTTAGGGGTTGGTTCTAGTTCCTGCACTTGATATGAAGAGAACATGTCACTTTTGCATTGCGTTTTCATTGAAGGGGGCAAATGGTTCAGAACTAACACCTCAGAACGGGTTACAGGCTAATCCTATATAAGGAAATTTTGCATTAATTGTTTAAGATCCTGTCCAATCTACTTTGTTTGTATATACATGAGTACATGTGTATATAAACAGATGTATGTTTATGTATAGGGCCCAGTATTTCTATATTTTCCTCTAACCTCTTTAACACCTTTTAACTAGTTATTTGATGTGTAAGATTTAAATCAATCACGACCAATAACTTTTGACCAATTCATGTTTTGTACCTATAACAGGACGAGAACGCCGACCAATTGACACCCATTTCCCGCAGGGATGGTACTTTTGAACATTTTTTCCCCGACATTGACATTACTATTCAAGAAACATAGTTTTAAGTTGAATTGCCTAAAAAACTCGTTGAGATCAGCCCAGCCAGCCTTTTCGTAAATAAAAATTGAACGATACCTTGCTGTCTTTGAAGCGTTATAAAGTCTGGAGACGGAAAAAAGGCCTGAAATAAAACAATGTTCATTGTAGCCGAGACGTGAAATAATATTAAGTTCGTACTTTTTAGGGTGTAACGACAAAAAAGGTCGACGGTATTATTGTGGTGCCCTTCAATACATAAAATGTGCGTTAGTTCATTTACTGGTTGCACAAGCTGAAAGTACGAGGCAAGTAGCTTAACATAGCGCCCTTTTGGAGTTGTGTGATCGGAACGTCGAGGCCAAGAAAAATTGTGAACGCTGAAACAGCCAGAAATAAAGATTTCAATGCTCAGGATTCTGGTGCCGGAGTCAGAAGGAGAGTCGAAGCCAGTCACAGCGGTAAAAAATCCCAAATAAAAATTGCCAGACCTAATTTTGAGCTTAAAACAAAGATAGCTAAACTCTGCATCATACCTTTTGCTCGAATGTATATCGCAATGCCTTGACGATGATGAGAAAAGAGTTACAGAGGGCGATACCCAGGCACATGAAAACCCTCTGGATCGGCATTTTCAAATATCACAAAGTGCGAAAACATCCGGCCGATGGAGACATATGTGGGAGTATACAGAAAAAAAAATTTATTCCTGTTATTGCAAAAAAAAAAAAAAATTAAGTTCACTGCTCTTCTTTATTTCAGGAAAGCTGACTGTTAAATACAAACACTTTAACCATTTTTTAACCCAAAACTCTTGCTTGAATTTGCAATAAAAAAAAAACAAAAATAATGTAAATATCTGGCCACTCTTGGCCAAATAAAAATTGACAATTAATATGTGAATGTATGTCTGCCTCAACATATTTGTGGTTGTTATACACCTTTTAAAAAAGTAAAAAAGTAAATAAATTAAAAAGGGAAAATATTGTATAAATTGCGTTAACAACTAGTTTTTATTCTACTTCTCCCACCTTGTGGGCACTTGTTGTATATGACAAGGGTCCTTAGTATTTTTAAAGTGGGTTACTAGTTTTGTCATGTGTTAAGGTAAAAACGTCTATATTTGTCTAAACTTTTTTTAAGCTTCATAAGGGTAAGTGGCAGCTCACTAGGGGAGTAGTAGATCAGGTGACATTATGGAATGAGCAATAAAAATGAAAACTGTCAACATAAGGACTTGTGTAAAATTGTTTTTCTTTTTTTCTTGATTGTATTGCGTTACTTCCAGCATTTGTATTGTTAGTGGTATTTTATAAAATAGCACTTTGTAATTTATGCTGTATGTATGTATATATACATGTATATCCACATGTGTACTTATATTTGTAAATGTGAAAATATATTGCTGAGGACATAAGTATGACAGTGTGCGTTTGTGTGTGTTACTTACTAAGTGTGTGTTATTGTATTTAAGCTTTGGAGCAAAAACTTTATTTCGATTTGATGAATTCTAAAGCTTTGCCTATAAAAATTATCGCTAATTGGCTTAGGGAACAAAAAGAGGAAACGAATAAAATAAAAAGGGCAGAAATAAAAATATAAACAATGAAATTTTATTTTTGCATAAATATCTTTTACTTTAAATTTCAATGCTGAATTTGAAAAAAAAATTTTTTTTTGGTCTATTCTGGCTTCATATCCATACAAAACCTAAACTTAAGTTTTAGTTTTTTTTATGTTGTATATTTTTTTTTTTGCTTGAGCTAATATGTGTGTTTTTAGCAAAATATAGCAAGAAAAAAGGGTAAGAGCTCTATATTCTCTATGTGGCGGATCTTATATACCCTTCACATTGGTCTTTTTTAATACCCAGTCATCTGACCTAGCCGTGCTATTTCGTACTGCAAATATTAAAACCAAATTCTTTCTGCCGGGTTTAAAGTCGATAGTTGTTCTTATTTTTGAAGTAGAAAACTTTAGAAAATTTTAACGTTTATATGTACAATAGAAATACAAATCAAAGGAAGAGAGTTTTAACAAATGTCGATATTATTTGTATAAAAAGTTAAATTATTTGTATGGGGGGTTCTTCTGTCGCTGCTTCTAACCAAATATTTTTTTTTTCAAAATGTAGAAATTATTGTATCATTACGTTTTGTAGAACATTCAAAGTTAATAGCTCTTATAGTTTCCGAGACATAGCGTTTCGAAAATTCAACATAAATTGTTAATTTTTATGGAGACTACCCCTTCCTCTGTAAAATTACTTCTTGTAGAATATTTGAATTATAAAGCAGTTACAATTTCTCAGCTTTAGTGCATGAAATATTTTACAACATTTCTGTAGTTAAAGGAAAACTACCACATTCCCTGATTTTATCCCTTTTTTTTAAGTATCCGTGCAAAGTTTTGTTGCAAGAGCGGCTATATTTACTAAAATATATATGGATATATGCACTGGGTTTGTCATAAAAAAGAAGAGTTATTTCGGGATTTCGCCTATAGCTTAGTGAATAAGGAACCAATTTTACTGACTTTAAGTAGTTATTGTCTCAGGGATATTTCTGATTGCTTAATACCAAAACGTTGTCTGTGTGACATTATTTGAGACCGGAAACTCGGTTTTAATAAACAAATAGACATACAGACGGACATACGGACATGGCTATATCGACTTTCTTGTCTATAGGGATCTAGAATATACACTTTTTGGGGTCTAAAGTGAATCAGTAGATCAGTGGTAAGTGCACGAGTCTACCAGTCTGGGGGTTGTGAGTTCGATTCCCACCAGAGACCCTGGTAAGTATGCTTCATTTTCTGTTCTTTCTTTCTTTCTTATTTTTCTTTAAATTTACTCTTTCCTTCTATTTTAACCTCTTCTATCTGCCTCTTCAGGTAACACAAAGGGACCGAATTAAGCGGACCCAAGTGAGCTGTGTTCTTTCCTTCAACGGCTGCCTATTCCACCTAACCTTACCTAAGTGAATATTGTCGGAATTACAAACGGAATGACAGACTGATGTATACCCTTATTACTATGTGAAGCATATAATTATATGCAACCATAACATACTTATGTATGTGCACATGTGTATATCTGGAAAAGAGTTCTGTGTGTCTGTTTGATTACCGGTGACCAACATACCGGATCTCAGTTTGGTCCTCTAGTGTGTTGGTGCCTTAGTGTATTACTAAAACAAACTCTTTTGCCAAACTATTAAAAAATCAGCAAAAAAATTGAAATTTAAGAAAAAATTAAACATTTTTAGACAGGAATTTCTTGTTGCCCTTCAATTCTTATATATAAGAATGTTTTTGATTAAAGTGATAAATTCTGTACTTATGGCTATGGCTGGGGAATTTCGATTAGAAATGATAACGACTAGAGAAATAAAATAATCTTATCATTAGAATTAAATTTTTATAAAAATTTCAGTTTACCAGTTAATTAAATAGATTAGAAATAATCAAAAATCTAATCACAATTAGTGACGGTTAGCATTTCTAATCAAATCTAATCAAAACTAATCCAAAAAATAATTGATTAGATTTCTTGATTATTTTTGACTAGATTTGATTAGAAATGCTAACCGTCACTAATTGGGATTAGATTTTTAATTATTTCTAATCTAATCAATAAGTAATCGTCTAAAATGGATAACTTATCATATTTAATAATTTTTTCAGCACAATTAAAATTTCTAATCCAATTGCTAATCATTAGGATTTCTAATCATTATTTCCAAGCTATGCTTATAGCACACCATGACTTAAGAACGAAGATATGTGGTAGGGGCATAATGCGTTTGTATCGATATTTGTAGCACCCAAAATAATAATCTGAGGCGCATCTTTAACTATACCGTTCGACTAAGAATTACTTTTTAAGTCGATGCGCCAATCCATCTGTATCTAAAAATTGAGAAACTGAACAAGTCAGCATAATGAAAAAAGTACTTTTTTATATTTTCTGCATATTTTTGAATTGTTTGAGATTATGTTATATTAAATTTTGTGTGCAGCTTATAACTTAGATTGAAGCTGAAAGTCAATAAAAATACTTTGTTGAGATTTCTGTGAATTTTATTTTAGAAATTTAAGGTTATGTTTTAAGGCATATGAAATTTTTGGATAGCTATTAATCCAGATTAAAGCCGAAAGTTAACAAAAAGTACTTTTTAACATATCTGGTACTTTTTTGTATTTTATTGGAGATTTTTATTCTAGAAAGAAAAGTTTAAGGACCTTTCCCCTTTGGGACGTTTTTGTCCTACTTTTTTTTTAATTTTATACTAAAAAAAATTTTAATTTTAGGAATTATTGATAACGGTTGACAACAAAAATCTACATGTAAATGAAAAACAAGAGATTCTGTTGTTTTTCAAATAATTCAGATTTTACTTTTTAATTATGCTTTGCATTTAGTACTTTTTTAGGGTGCCGCTCTAGATCACTGGTAAGAGCGTGAGTCTACCAGTCTGGGGTTGTTGGTTAAACTCTCACCAGAGAGCCTGGTGAGTCTGCTTCATCCTGCTTTCCCTTCTCTCTTATCCTTCTCTAAATTTCTTCTTTCCTTCTATCTCCCTCTTTTCTATCTTTTTTTCCAAGTAACACGATAAAACTGAGTTAGGCGGATCCAAATGGGATGTGTGTATCCATTTCTTTAACGGTTAACTTAACTTAGCCTAGTACTTTGTTTTAGTTAAAATTTAAACGGCACTTACAAAGTAGAGGGTTAATTGCTTGTGTATAATAAATAAATAAAAAGTTTTAAATTTAATAAGTAAATGGGATCTTTGAGTACGCCTTAATATAATTTACATCTCTTACTTTAAACTTCAAAGAAATGATGCAGTGGTTATAGTTAGTTTCGCCAATAATTGCCTTTATATAAAATAAGTATCTTTTTATTTAGTTTTCATGTAAATTATAAAAATAAATGTTAGCAGTAAGTCAATGAAATTGATTTTTTATTACTCCTTTTATTGCTAGAAAGTTATTTATTGTTCTTAAAACATGAAAATAATATTAAATTACATTAATGCTAATAGTGTAAGTTCTTTTGACAAAGAATAATGTCCTTTAAGTGGATTGTTGAGGTTATTAGACAAAGTTGGATTAGATTTATTAAGAAAAAATTAAAATTTTTCTAATGGGCATCATTTCCTTACACTTGAAATAAAATTAACAAAACGGGTTAAGCCAATGAAATATTTTTTTATGATAAAAGCAATTTTTTTCAACGGAAGTTGTAAATTTGTACGTTTTTATATATTTGTATGTTTTCAGAAATATAAACAACTTTGTTAGATTTGGCAAAAGTATTAAATAATTAATTTGCTGTCTTAAAGTGGACAATTTACTACTTTTAAACTAGGTCCCCCGTAGAGAACGCAAATCACCTTTTTAATATTAAACTTCCTTTTAAAAGTTAACTTTGTTTTCAAACATTTTTTGCTGCCATTTTTATTCTTCTGACAATAAAATAAAGAAAAACAAACAAAAAATCTAAATAAGTAATATAATTTTGGTCTATGGGCTCTAGGCTCTGGGCTCCAAGAATATAAAAAGCATTAAAGGTAAACAACTGATGTGGCAAAAACAAAAAAGTTTAAGTTGCAGTTAATCTATCTATGGCTTCCTTATCTTAGTGCTGTTGAAACAGCAGTTTCGTAGTGTAAACATTTTTCTTTTAATTAAACTATCACTAACACAAATGAGGTTTTGTTATAACAATTAAAAACCCGTTTTTTCAAAGATGAATATTAAAATTATCTAAAAGAATGCCAACAAGCCGAGAAATGATTGTTGTTTGCTTTAAAACAAAAATGCTAAACTTCTCATACTATACAAAACCATTCTATAAATAAAAAGGTTTTAATTTCAGTAATAAAAAGATTAAGAATATCATAAACTTTCAGTAATTTCAAATTTTTAAAGAGTCTTCTAGTAGGAAATCCCGAAATCAACTAGTAACTGATAGCGGCAATTTTGAAAAGGCTACGTTGATCGGATTTCATGTTATTTTGAAAATCTGTTTTTTAAATTTGCCAAAAAGTATTAACTAAGACTTGCAAAGGATTGACCTGTTAAATATTTTGTTTAGACAACGGCTAATAATCAAGATCATTCTTAACTGAGATCTCCTGGGTAAAAAGATATTCGAGTGAAGAATACAAAAGCTTTTAATAAGTTCTTAAATTATCACAGTTCGGTTATTTTTTTTTGAAAACCTTATAAACGGCCGGTGTTTTAGTTCAACAACACAGAATTTTGGCAGGGCGTTGCCAGGTTCTACAAAGTTAACCATCAGGATATAGTAAATTCGGGTGGCAATCGATCGACGTCATTTTTAAATGATGTTTTACAAAAAATATTTAAAATTTCGCATGAGAAGTTTTCGAATTCACTGCATCCTAATGATTAGCTTTGTAGAACCTGGCAACGCCCTGCCAAAATTCTGGGTTGTTGGTATGGAAGAAATATTATAAAAGTGATCATTGACCTAAAACACCTGCTGTTTATGGTTGTTTGAAAAAAAATATTGACTGTTAGCTTAAAGCTGATCGTAAAGAATGTTAACATTCTACACGATCAATTTTAACACTGACTGAACTGAAAATAAAAAAATTGTTTCATATTATATTTTTTAATTTATTTCGCAAGAGTTTAAAATGATCAAATACTGAATAATCGGGTTTTTAAATTTCTACGCTTTGATAAAAATGAAAAAAGAGGGTTTCTTTAGTCAGAATATACAATTAAAGACCCTTTGAACTAGCGTGAAAATAAAAATTAGCCCCGTTCTCAACCCTAAAGTCAAAAATATTTTAAACTTAAATATTTCAAATATCTTAGGCCCCATCTACCACGGTCTCTAAGTCGCCATTTTAAGCAGAAATCCTGTTCTTGCAGACTTAACTTTATATTAATCGCTTCTAAAATATCAATAATACCTAGAATTCTCTAAGTTGTAAAGAAAAATGTGAGCAATATTGTTACATCCATGACAATGGAATCGCCCAGAAGGTATGTGGAGAAGAGCAAAAATCCATTCAGGTCGAACAGAGTTTATAGGGGCAGAGATGTAGGTTACAGGCCTGCTATGCATCCTTAGGTGGATTAACACTACATTCCATTGCGTTGCATTGAAACTAGAAAAAAATGTAGACGCTCCATTGGCTCGACCTCGTCAGCGTCCTTTCCCAAGCGGTTGTATAGTTTCTGGCTGCTAATCAGCCGATAGTGCCCTGATATTGCAGTGACCGATTAAAATACCATCCTCAGGTCTTTTTTACCTAAAAAGAAGAGGGTTTCGACACTCTGTAGCCAGCAACCTTAGCCAAGTACCTTTTCACTTTTCCCTAGGAATGTTGTTTGATTTTTTGATAGTTAACATACGGGCATATGTTCCAGATTACCTTCATGCCAATGAAACTGCAACGACATTAGAGTATATCTTGAGTATCCCGGATCCCAGCTCAATCTAATACTTTTAAATTCCGAAAGCACTGACCTAATCAGGTTGAATTGACTTAGGATCAGGTTGGCTGTCTTTTCTTTAGGTAAATGTCCTAGTGAGTCTAATTTGCTGCTGGTGTTATAGAAAATATCTCTGATTGGGATACACTGCAGTAATCATCCTGTCTAAATGACTCTGCGAGTTTTAGTAATTTTCTTTAGTTTCATTTTCCATTTTAGACCAATTAGTAAACATGGATGCTCGTTAATATGTTAAGAAGTTTTTTTTCCTCATCAATTTTTCTACAGAAGCTCCAAAGGTCCAGGTAGGGATGGACCGCTATATTACAGTTCTTAAAAGGGGTAGAAGCCCGAAATCTGCAGAGGTTACCAAGCCAGCAAAATTTTCAAAAGATGAAGAAAAGCCTACTTCATCGCAGAATCGTTTCGCCATATTGCAAGAGGAGAACGATACCCCTGTTGTTGAAAAGAATTCATCTAAGCCTCCTCCAATATATTTGAGAGAAAGAAACTCCAACGATCTTATTAGGTTTTTAGTTGGTTTAATAGGTGAAAATAGCTTTTATACTTACCAACTAAAAAACGCAAAAGGCCTTCAGGTAGTTATAAAAGGTATTGACTCTAACGTTGACCCGGAAGAGATTAAGGCCAGTTTGTGCAGCAAAGGCTTCAAAGTTAAATCCGTATCGAACATGAGAAACAGAGAAAGGCATCCGCAACCACTATTCCGAGTGGAGCTTGAGCCTGGGGATTTAAAACTGAAGAAAGGTGAAACCCACCCAGTTTACGATTTAAAATATATTTTGCATCGTAGAATTATTGTTGAAGCGCCACATAAGAGATCTGGACCCGTACAGTGTTTAAACTGCCAAGAGTATGGCCACACCAGAACTTATTGTAAGTTGCCTTCTGTTTGCGTTGTGTGTGGGGACCTGCATTCTACGACCAAATGCGACAAACAAAAAGATGATCCTAGGGTGAAGAAATGCAGCAATTGCGGTGGAAACCACACTGCCAACTATAGAGGTTGCCCGGTTTTTGATCTAGTTAAGCGCTCATCTAAGCCTAAAATAGTTTCTCCCCCTACCCAGCAGTTAAATGCACCAAGTGTTACTATGCCCCCTTTAGCACAGCCAACAGCAAGTCATATTTCTTATGCTAATGCATTAAAGTCTAATCAGCCCAATACAAGTAAGCCTAATCAGACCAACACAAGTAAGCCTAATCAGCCTACAGCTCCACAAGAATTGCCAACAAATGAACCAATCGGTCCCAATTTTAGCCGCCTGGAAGCTGTAATTGACAATATGGTCCAACAATTTACGCAGATAATGGCGCAAATGGCCGGCATGATGCAGGAGATGCAGAAAATGCAGTCTGCTCTTCTGCAGGCCATGCTTAAAAGACCATGAACTGCCTCAGGGTTTGTTTCTGGAACGCAAACGGCATCCGCCAACACAAAAACGAGCTCGAATATTTTTTAATACACCATAAAATTGACGTCATGCTGATTTCCGAGACTCATATGACATCTAGGAGCACTTTTAAAATTAGTGGATACAATTTTTATGACTCAAAAGATCCCAGGGATAGATCCTGTGGAGGCTCTGCTATATTAATCAAATCAAGAATTAAGCACCAATGGTTGGGTGGCCTATCTGAATGTTATATGCAAGCAACAAACGTCTGCATTAATGAGTTTTTCAATAACTTACTTATTTCATCAGTTTATTGTCCACCGAGATTCTCCATAACGAAGGATCAGTACAACAGTTTTTACAAATCTCTAGGTCCCCGCTTCATAGCTGCTGGAGACTATAACGCCAAGCACACGTACTGGGGCTCCCGACTAATTAGTCCCAGAGGTCGTGTGTTGTATGATGCCGTGTCTGAAATGGGACTTTATGTTATTTCAACTGGACAACCAACCTACTGGCCAACGGACCACAATAAAATTCCAGACGTAATCGATTTTGGCGTAGCAAAAGGTATCTCCTCGGAGCTTTTTGAGGCTCAAGCCTCCTTGGATTTATCGTCTGACCACTCACCCACAATAATCACTATTTGCAGTCCTCACCAAATAGCAACTAGTGATTTTTTCTTATCTAAAAGGATAAATTGGTTGAAATATAAAAAATACATTAGCGCCCACTGCTCGGAGAACCAACCGCTAAAAACTCCCGGAGACATCGATGATTGTCTGAGCGTCCTAAATGAAAACATTCAAAAAGCCGTTGAACATGCGTCTTCTACCTACCGTCAGGCTAGGTACAACAAAATTTTTTCTGACGATGTGAGAAAGCTTTTATTTGAAAAAAGGAGAGCCCGAAGAGATTGGCAAAAGCATAGATCACCCCAACTTAAAGCTAAGCTGAAAGAATGTACAACCCAACTAAAAAGCTTGCTGGAGGTTCACAGAATAGCATCACTGAAAGAGTACCTGGAAGGTCTAGACGCGACTGCTCAGACAAATTATTCCCTATGGCGATCAGCCAAGCGTCTTAAAAGACCTGTTATTGCAAAACCACCACTGCGTAATCTGAGAGGATCCTGGGCCAGAAATGACGAAGAAAAATGCGATCTGTTTGCAAATCATTTAAAAAACGTGTTCACCTCTAATACATGCACAGACGTAAGGGAATTACCGCCTGTTGTTGCCAGACGTCCTTTAGAAATACGTTTCCGATTTACAGATGTTGTAGAGGCTATCGCTAACCTAAATAGTAAAAAAGCTCCAGGCGTTGATAAAATCAGCAACAAAATGCTCCTTGAGCTACCTTTCACGGCTAAAAGGATAATTCTTTTTATTTTTAACGCGATAATTCGGCTTGAACATTTCCCGCCTATATGGAAAGTGGCCTTAGTAAAGATGATTCCTAAGCCTGGCAAAGATCCTTCGAAAGTAGAGTCTTATAGGCCTATAAGTTTGTTACCCACAATGTCAAAATTATTCGAAAAATTGCTTAAGAACAAGCTGACTCCGATCCTGAATGAAAACAACTGCATTCCAGATCACCAATTTGGCTTTAGAAGTCAACATAGCACAATCGAACAAACTCACAGACTGGTGCAGGTTATAAGAAAAACCTTTGAGGAAAAGAAGTACTGCTCCGCGCTCTTCATTGATGTCTCTCAAGCTTTCGATAAAGTATGGCACGAAGGCCTTTTAAACAAACTAAAGCTAAACCTTCCAGCTAATATTTTCAACCTATTAAAAAATTACATAACCGGTCGACAATTTATGATCAAAGAGGGAAACCAAACAAGTTCTTCTCAACCAATAGGGGCTGGTGTACCTCAAGGGAGTATACTAGGTCCAGTTCTGTACTTGCTCTACACAGCAGATATGCCAACCAATAGTTTTACACACACGTCGACATTTGCTGATGATACTGCTTTCCTTAGTATTCATAAAGACCCTAAAGAGGCTTCGAACCAACTGCAACAACACGTAACCCAAATTGAGAAATGGGCAAAGTTATGGGGAATAAAGATAAATGAACAAAAATGCACTCACGTAACTTTTACTTTACGTAAAGAAACGTGCTCCCCAATCACTATTAACAACCACATCGTGCCTCAACGAACTGAGACAAAATATCTTGGTATTCACCCAGACCGCCGCCTCACATGGAAGCCTCACATTGATGCGAAGCTGACTCAAATAAAACTTAAAGCTGCTCAAACCCACTGGCTAATTGGTAGAAACTCTGTGCTACGTCTGGATTGTAAACTTCTACTCTACAACTCGATTTTAAAACCAATTTGGTGCTACGGTATACAATTATGGGGCACTGCTTCCTCCTCCAACATAGAAAAAATACAACGTCGTCAAAACAAAATTCTGAGAATGATAACTGGTGCTCCTTGGTATATTAAAAACAGCAACATCCACAAGGATCTAGAAGTTCCACTAGTAAAAAGCGAAATCCTAAACTATGTGGACAAGTATTTAAATAAGCTGGAAACACATCCAAATCCGCTCGCTCGAAGCATCCTGCAACATAGTGGGCACACCCGCCTAAAAAGAAGGGATACTATTGCTCTTAGATGAAATTTTTGAAATTAGCCATCTTTATTGTGAAAACTTAAATTTCAGTCTGGTACTGACTGGACTAGTATTAATTATTTAGTTTTAAGATTTGAATACTTATTGTTAGTTCGCTTAAGCGAAGATTCAATAATAAAATATATGTTAAAACAAAAAAAAAAAAAAAAAAAAAAAAAAATTTTTGTACTTTAAAAAGTATCTCTATACCCAATATAAAGTTAGACTCTATAATCAGCAGCTGCTTGATATTTCCCATCTATGTACGTTAGCAAATCCCAACTGCTTTGCACCTACTTCTCTGACTCTTAAGCACTTATGATGTGCTTAACAAGATGAAAACGCATTAGGTTCAGGGTTTTATCTAGGGCTGCTTGTGGAGTGCTCCTAACAGGACCTGTAATACCTATCGAAGCACTTCTTTGGACTTTACTCAATATCTTTTGGCGTCCTTTGAAATAGAATCGATCTAGATAAAGTTTCCAAGGGTAGTTACAGGCCGGTCTAGCAGTTTGAATACCCTGATTTTCTCAAACTCTTCTCTGTTATATTTTTGAAGGTATCAAAAGCTTTAGTTCCTTTCTTGACCTTCTCCTAGATGTACATTGTACCTGTCATAAGGGGGATTTTACCTGATTTGTGCACCAGAGTAAAAGATCTTGGCAAAAGCATAATAACTTTGAACAGTTTTATAAAAAAAATATAAAAGAAGTTTTATAAATCATTTTATTATTTTATTTCACAATTTGTTTTGTATAAGTTATTGAATAGAGAACACTTAATGAAAAATCATCTATCGGTTTGTAAATGTGTGTGTGTGTGTGTGTGTGTGTGTGTGCATTTCGTTAATTTCCTTTTAGACATGGCTAGACATCGAATGAGTTGTTATTATTTTTATCACCGCAAATAATCTTAAAAATATCTTAATATATAATGGGAACAACAAAAAAAAAAAACAAAATTAACAAAAAAGAAAGAAAGAAAAAAAAGGAAGAAACAAATTTTCTTTTTATCGTTGCTTTTATTATAACATCGTGTGGCCTTTAAAAAAGCCTCTATAGATGTTTTTACAACTTTTTTAAAGAAACGAAAACGGTTTATTTTTGTAATGGAAAAAGCTATAAAAACTGTGAAGAATAGAAAATTATTAAAATAAATTGGTAATTGAATTAAAGCAAGATTAGGCTCTTATTAAAAATATCATAAAAAATTTAATATAAAATCGTCCATAGGCCATTTAATAGTCAATATTTGGCTCTAATACATATGTTTATCCCATTTGCCTTTGACATGAATGATATTTCCTTTTTTTTTTATTTTTATCACTCCATTAGTTAAACATAATATATGAAGTTTTATGACATTTCCCCGTTTAGTTTATGCATACGATTAAATAACCATTTATTCCAAAAAGGGGGAAGTAAAAGTTCCTGCCACTTAAATTATCGTTTTCCTTACATTGTTCTGGATTTTTGTGTCATTAACTTACTTTGTGTCATAATTTTTATGATAATTTGACGATTTGTTGCAAACGGGAGTACAAAAGTGGGGAAAAGAAAAGAACATAAAATTATGGTTGATGGGAAACGATGACGAAAAAAACATTTTTATTTCCGTTGATTTAATGACATCAATAATCAATTGAGAGTAACAGTGATTTTAAAAAGGAAAATGCCCCTTAAGAAAATGTTGTTTAGATGTTCTATACTTCTAAATGCTATGATTGTATAGAAATTATGAAATATGATGATGGGAAACTAATTAAAAAGCCAAAGAATAAAAGAAAAGTAATAAACCATTTGTTAAAAATATATTTTTACATATTTAGGGGATTCAAAAGGTGTTCTATTATGTTTAATTGTCATAATGTTATAAAATTTCACAATGGCTTAAAAACATTTTTGTTGTCTTTTTTACAAAAATAGTTTTAAAAAATACTACATCACATGGTGTGTTTACTCAATTGTCATATCGATTCCACATACACCTGCGCCGAGTCTCTAATAGTTGGTGAAGTTTTTTAAGCCATTGTGAAATTTTATAACATTATGACAGTAGAATAATAGAACACATTGTAAGTCTCCTAATTTTAAGTATAACTAAGAAAGAATAGTCTAACAACGACCAGACTAAAGTAATTGTTACACTGCCCCTCCTCTTCCAACAAGTGTGTCAAACATGTTGTAAGATGTTTCGAGCAATGGGGTTTGGTGGTGTTTCTTGCGTTTAAAGTTTTCATATGTGGAAAATTGTTTTGACGCCCTTGAATTTTGAAATTTGAATTGAAAAACATTATTCTCTATGTAAAACAAAATTTATATGAAAGAAGTTTTCTTGCAATTATTTTTGCTCCCCATAAAATTGCTTCTTGCTTAAAATAGATATACTGTCACTGTAGATTACTCGAGGCCTCTTAAAGACCTTCATTAGTAAAAAAGCAGTATCATTAGCGAATAACAACTGTATTTTGGTGTGTCTTCTTTCTATAAAAACAAAGAAAATTGCTTCTAGTTTACCAGCCCAATTAATTTGGGGCAACTTAAGTAAGCCCCTGTTTTGATCATAAAATTTCGGCCAATTATGTTTATTTCTAGAAGGCTATGAGGATTCACGGGCAAGTTTAGTTTTAATTTGTTTAACAAACTTCTATGCCATGTTCTTTCGAACCTTATATTGTCGCTTGGAGCTAAACTGCACGCAGAGAAAAAACATGGCTGAATTTGGTCATAGGAATATGACCACGAAAAGGTTATAATTGTATGGTTACGATGATTATTATTATGACTGCCACAAGTACACTTTAGATAGGCTAAGTCCTTGGCAAAAAACTTAAACATAGTTATGATTGAAATTACCATTATTTGTTTGTGAAAATCATTATTTTGTTTTACGGCCAGTCATTATCTTGATTATGGGTTTTCAAATATACGATGTTCTTAGAATATGGCTATCATAATCTAAAATCAACTAAAATATGGTTGTGGCAGTCATAACAATGATCTCCGTAACCATACAATAATGAACCAACCATAAGTTTTCCCTGAGTTGTTGTCATTTAAAATTAAGTTAGTTCGCTTATAAGCAACTTTCAATTTCGACATAGTCAGCAGCATACTTTTAGGACTGTAGGTCTTTGCTTTAAAGGGATTCTTTTTAGGCTTTGACCGCCAACTTTTTATTTATGTGAGTGAAAATTATTCAAGCTGTAATTTGGCCTTAAGGAGAAAGATGACTTTTCTTTGCAGCTCTGAGAGCATTTTTGTTTTTCTTATTTCATCAATATCTGGAGTTTTTTAGGCATTAAAGTCATTAATAGGTTTTATGACATCTGGGAAGTGAACTAGAACAACAAGCGGTATTTCACTCATGTTACTTCGCGTATTTGGGGTGAAAACCGTTTACTTATGGATTATCAATGATATTAAATTTTTCTTCATAAATTGCCCACTAAGACCTTTGGGATAGCGCCACAGAGAAGGATTTGTCTGAGCAATCATATCGCAATCGAAATTCTGAAAAATTTTTTAATATGGATGTGTGTAGTTTGGTTGCTACAGAAGGCAACATAAAATAGTCTTTAGCGTCACCGTTTTTGTCACAGTCTAAGACCCAATTCAGATTTATGTAATACTTTCACCTGAAATCTTTGCGTCATAGTATATTTTAATTTAAATTATATTGGGTTTTTCTTCATTTGCTATCTCAATCATATGAATTCTTTCCAAAATATTTCCAATTATTCAGAAAATATTGTGAAAGGCCTGCAAATATTTCAGTTTTGGTTAAAACCAAATTTTATCTTTGCTACTCTTTCAAACTACTGTACTCACTGTTATATATGACAACAAATTTGTAATAATATTTAAAACAAAAAAATTCACATAAAAGTGTTTTAAGAAATTTCCTGTTATCTGTAAACACATGTGTATTTTTTTTGCTGTGTGCACAACCTTTTTTAAATTGTTTTTTCTTCGTTCTATACTTTTTGTTTCTTTTGCCACAAATATGTAACTTTGTAAAATGGTAAGTAAACTCAAAGGTAATTTTATTGCTGATTATTCACTAAGACGTACTTGAAAATGAAGTGGAGTTTAAAGTTGCATATTTACTTAAGGTTTTTTTCCATTTTTTCTATTATTATATAAATCTGCAGTTTTTCTCACTTGAACGATTAATCGACTGAAATTTGTTCCATTAATCGAGAAAATATTGTTCAAGTGAATACTATAGTACTAACGGCTTGAAAAGAAACTTGGCTGGACTCAGCACAAACGAATAAAACGCTCTTACTCTTTTCAATAGAAAACGTTGAAAAACTGAAAAACAATTATATTCGGAATGTTTCATAATTAAATAGACATGGATGGGTTCAGTGCGGTGCTATTAAAATGATTGCAACACACAAAGCTTAAAGTTGTTGTTCTTTCAATACAAACAACAGCTTTTTTTTAGTTATGATTATATAAAACTGTGTTAAAAAAGTACATTATTTTCCCTCAATAATGATTTCAATTTGGAAATGTTATCCAAAACATTTTGCTGACATCAACTAGAAACTTGTAAAGAACATAAAGATAACAAATACAACATGCATGAAATTTCAACAAATATATCTGTACAAAATTGATGTGGTAAAATGTTCTTACAAATAATTCCAAGAAAACGATAAGCAGCAAAAATCATTGAAATTGAAACACGTATAGATATGAATGTATGGGTAGACACTAAAGTAAGGTAAAAGTATTTATGAAATAAAAAAAGAAAACTTGACAAAATATCAAAACATACTTACAGTTTTGTGCGATTAATCAGCTTCGAATTATTTTAGAAAATAATCTTAAAATTAAAGGCGATTTTTTTTGAATTTTTGGTTTTAAAATTTGAAAAATGTTTTGAGAAAACAATTATTAATTAATTTGGACAATGCTTTAAACATTTTAAGAAAATGTTGGATTTAAAAAAAACAAGTAAGAGCGCTATATTCGGCTGTGCCGAATCTTATATACCCTTCACATTGGTATTTAAATATAACCAGCCGAGTTATTTTGTACTGAAAATAATATAATAAAAAACCTTGTGCGAGTTTTAAAGTTCATAGAAAAAATAACAAAATTTTAACGTTCGTATGAATAATAGAAATAGATGAAGATGATCTGAGGTCGAGAGTTTTTAAAGTTTTCGACATTATTCATATTTAAAGGTAAATAAAACTTATTAAATGTTCTAGTCCCCCTGCTCTTCACCAACTTTTTCACCAAAATGTATGAATAGCTGTAATAGTTTTCCAGAAGTAGCGTATCGAAAATTTTATAAAAATTGTTAATTTGTATGGGAGCTACCCCTTCTTCACCCCCCATCCGAAAATCTTTTTCTTCAGAGCGTAGCCCTTAATGTCCAATTACTTTTTGTAGAACATTTGATTTTGATATATGTTATAGTTTCTGAGATATAGCATATCGAAAATTTAACAAAAATTGTTAATATGTATGCTATCCCTTTTTCTGCCCACACTCAAAAGTATTTGTCTTTGAAGCGTAGGCCTTATTGTTCAATTACTTTTTGTGGCGCATTTGATGTCGATAGCTGTTATAGTTTCCCAGATAAAGCGTATCGAATATTTTATAATAATTATTAATTCGTGTGGGAGCTACCCCTTTTTTTGCCCCCACTCAAAAAATTTTTTTCTCTAAAGCGTAGGCTTTCTTGCCCAATTACTTTTTGCAGAACATTTCATTTCGATATCTGTTATAGTTCCTGAGATATAGCGTATCAAATATTTTATAACAATTGTCGATTTGTATGGGAGCTACCCCTTTTTTTGCGCCCACTCAAAAAAATTTTTCTTTAAAGCGCAGGCCTTCTTGCCCAATTACTTTTTGTAAAACATTTCATTTCGATATCTGTTATAGTTTCCGAGATATAGCGTATCGAATATTTTATAATAATTGTCGATTTGTATGGGAGCTACCCCTTTTTTTGCCCCACCCAAAAAATTTTTTTCTTTAGGACGTAGCCCTTAGCGTGCAATTACTTTTTGTAGAACACTTTAAGTCGATAGCTGTTATAGTTTACGAGATATAGCGCATAAAATATTTCACCAAATTTGTGCAATTGTAGGAAAAATACCCCTTCCCCTGGTCCTATCTGAAAAAATTTTTTCCATTATTTAGGTCCCTTCTTTAGGAGTATCCGTGCCAAGGTTTGTGTCAAGAGTGACTATACTTACTGAGATATATAGGGATATATGCACGGATTTTGTCCTAAAAAAAATGGGTTACTCTGGGTTTTTGCTTATATCTCGGTCAATAGTGAACCGATTTTGCTGATTTTAAATAGCGATTGTCTCCAGGATATTTCTAATAGTTTGACACCATTAACTGGTCTGTATCTTTTTATTTGACTCCGTAAACTTGATTTCAACAGACGGACAGACGGACAGGCGGACATCGCTAAATCGGCTTCCCTATCTATAAGGATCCAGAATATATATACTTTATGGGGTCGCAAATGAATAATAAAGAAATTACAAACGGAATGACAAAGTGATATATACCCTATCACTATGTGAAGGGTATAAAAATTAATTTAAACACATTAAAAAACTAATCAGGGCAATATTTTTTAAAATGAAAAAAATGATTTATTTAAAAAACCCAAAGTTCAAGAGTTTTTTCAGTGCATTTTTTTATTAGCCGTTGCACTTTAGCAGTTATAATTCACTATACTGTAAATTTGAAATAATAACAACTTACTACTATTAGATACTCATTCAACGTATAAAAAGAAATATAAATGGACGATTGGAAAATACTGTATATTTACGGTGAAGTTAATCATAAAAATTGCCAATTATAACATGAAATTGCATCAATGAAAATGTCCTTAGAAAAGGGAAAATTTATTTAATAAAATAGACAAAAGCAAATAGATTTTAAAAGATTTATTAAGAGAATCGGTTTATATATGGATAAACTTGAACAACATACATACATACTTTGTAGGAAAGTTGAAGGAATGTTCATTATATATGTGTGTATGACTTAAAACATACATACTAATACACAAACACTTAAATGTATACACATGTGCTTATATGTCAATAGAGGAGAACTTAACCTTTGTTTGCAAAATGCTTAAATGCCGACTTAGGCCGGCAAAAACTATTATGGAATGTTAACGTAAGTCCCTGCTTAAGGTAGTTTAAGTACTATTGCAGGGGCATCAGAAGATATCGAACTACTTATTAACCATTGTTAGCATCGAGTTAAGACTAAGCCACCAAAAAGTCAAGAAATTTTCTGAAAAGAAGGGTTGTCTCAACACTAGGTTAGGTTAGCTAGAATAAGTGGTCGCGGAATTCACAAAAGGGCAAGGTGCAGTCTACTTGGAACCGTTACTTAAGGTCTTTTATAATTCTTGTGAAAGTTAAAGGGAGAAATTAAAAATAAGGTAAAAAAAAATCTATGCAAGCTTATGTGGGTGACAAAAGTCGCCCTTGAATGTTCCCATTCGCTAATTAATCACTTTACTCAAAGCAGGATTCCTAATAGCTCCTACAAAATATGTTGAAAGACAGTTCTATTCTGCTGGTATGAGAGAAAAATTAATGTGGCGTTTTTGCCTCTATTTGTCACATCTAAAATACATTTTTGACTTCCTGGATGTAACTTTAGCCAGGCTATCCTTAGATTTTCCTTTATATGTTCATTAGATCGTTGGGTCCCAGTGACTCTCCCAGATTATGCACGCAGAAAAAAAGACAGGTATGATCACGGGAATATGATCACGAACAACTTCATCATTGTATGATTCCAAACATCATTTTTATGACTGCCACAGCAATACTATAATTGTAGTCGGTTTCGGGCTAAAAATGTTATCATACAGGGTATCTTGCGGCCGCCATTTTGGTTAACATTAGCTTTGACAGTTCATATTTAGTAGTCGTGAAGTAGATACGTGGCAAATTTATTATTAAAAAATTTTCGATAAACCAACGTGTTCTAATTGTTAAAACATTTTAGAAAAATCAGTCATCGATTTTCATGGAAATATCATAATGAGTTGCGAGGCACATCTTCATTTGAATGGGTATGTGAATAAATCGAACAATCGGTTCTGGGCAGTGGAAAACCCTCCAATTAATTATCAGTTACCTTTGCATCCAATAAAAATAACAGTCTGGTGTGCAATTTGGTTAGGAGGAGTCATTGGACATTGGGCTGGAATGGCGTAACGGTAACTGTCAATGGGAAGCGATATCGTGATATGATTGGGAGCTTTTTACTGCCACAACTGAATGCTTGGCTTGATTTACATGTGGTATCAACAAGACGGTTCTACATCGCATACAGCCAGGATTACAATGGAATAACTGCAAGACCTCTTTCCACAACAAGTTATTTCAAGAAATGGTGATGTTGATTGGCCTCCATGGTCTCCTGATTTGACTGCTTCGGACTTCTTTTTGGGGCGATATCTGAAAAGAAAGGTTTATGCAAACAAATCAGATATGTTTGAGAAACTTTAACAAAATATTTGTAATAAAATTGATGAAATACCACGTGAAATGTGTAAGATTGTAATACAAAATGTGCCCAAAAAGTCTCACGTTTGTGAGGCTACCAGAGGCAAACATTAATCTGGTATTATACTTCATACATAATTGCCGGCATTAAATAAAACATTTATCAATATAAATCCATTCTATTTCATTTCATCAAAAATTATAAACAAACAAAGAAGTATATCCTGCCGGCGGGCACCCTGTAAAATTCTTTGTGTCCCTGCGTGGTCTTTTGATAACTCTATCGAACTTGCTTGTCTAGAGCGGTCTATCACTCAAGTAATACATAGAGCAAGAGTGTGCTTGCGAACATACCATTAATCTAATGCGTTAGATTTATAATGTTTGGATTTTGCATTGAATGCAGAGGTCGTCTTCTTGCCTCCCTCCTTTCTTAACATTTAGCCTTGCGAGAGTTTGCTGTCTAATATTACTCTTTAGTATTTTGTGTGGCCCTTATTATCAAATTGATTTCACCAAGAGACCAGTCCTTCGTCCGTTTTCTTGGACTTCACTCTAGTTTCACTTTTCTTGCTCACCTACTTGTTCTGGACAGTTTTTATTTTAGAGCTGATTGCACTTAAGTACTTATTATTGAAAATGACGGTTACCTCATTCGCAATCGCACTGGTTTCATTGGCTCAATCAGTAGCATTTGAAAAGAAGTTCCCTTACAGTGATTGGTAAAAAAAGTGCTAAGACTACTTGTTTTAGGGGATTTCCACTTAGAGTTTTATTTTGTATTATCAGGGCTCGCTAGATTTTATAACTTTATGGTAAATGGGGGAAAAATTTGCAAGTTGAATTTTTCAAATTTTTACCTTAAAACACTATTTTAAAATTGATTTTGACAGACAATAATCATAATAAAGTAAAATGTTTGTGCCCACCCATTGTTAGAGAAATACTTACATAATAACACCCCTACAGGGCGAGAGCATAAATTATCTGAAACTTCAACAATTGAAATCATTAGACACTTCCCACTTATTTTATTTTTAGTCATTTATAGAATTTCAAACATGTTCGTTCCCCATCAATTTTAATAATTTGTTTTTAACTTTTTTTTGTTTCTGAGAAAAAATGAGCTTAATGGAGCAGCATCCATAGTTATGGAGAAACATCATTGTTCGAAGAAGTAAAAGTAGAAAAGATTAGAAATCTCTAAAAAGGAAATACAATGAAAAAAAGAAATCAATGAATGAATATTTTTACCGAAAAGCGATGAAAATAAAAGAAACGTGATGACTATGATGATGATGATTAAACAACTGCTGATACGTACTACTACTCGTTACTAAAACTCATATAAAAAATGCTGCTACAAATATTGATTACAATGTTCATGACAATAATGATGGAATAGGAATTATGAACGTGCTTGTTCGTTTGAATTGTTCAAAAAGTGAATTAAATCTAGCAAAAATATGAATTTTTTTTTAGAAAAAACATGAATGAATTTGGGGGAGAAAGTGGAAGAAAATATTTTGCTGCAACTTAAATCGAAGAAATATGAGTTGAATTGTTTTTTTTGTTGTTTGTTTTTGATTTGGTTGGAGTAGTTGGTCGGTTGGTTCTTTGAATTATTGTAAAATTGGAGACTTGCTTGCTTAGACATACAAACAAACATTAGAAAAGAAACATAAGAAATGTAAACTGTAAATGTTTTTGTGAGTTTAGTTTGTTTTAAGCTTGGTTGGGTACTAAACTGTTTAAATAGTCAGCTGGATTGAAGAGTTGGTTATTTTGTCATCAACTTAAGATTAGCACAGAGGTAGCAATTTTTTATTGTTTGGGGATGGACGAAAAACAAACATGTGTTTACTTAAACAATATATTTTTACTACCTTCAAATTTTTTGTGTATTTGATTTAAGTTAAATAGAACTTCTGTATAACAATTCAACGTTAACATCCAAGAACGTTTTATTTGTGAATAGATTTCTGTTGTTGTAATGAATCACAATTAATGAGACATTTGTCTGGAAGCTTTTAAAGTTGATAACGTGAAATTTGAAATTATTAGAAATTAAATAATAGAATTACATATATATTATATTTCATTTATTTTAATGTTATTTAGGAGCTTAAAAACATTCATTGCAGTAATTTTGTTGACAACCAAAGTGTTGGCAGTTGTTAAAGTCACTAATTGAACAGTTATATAGTATTTATTTTTTTTGCTAATGAAAGCATTTGAGGTATTAGATATTTGCTTAAAAAATAGTGATTCCTATTAAGTTCTTGTATTAATCACGTTAAACATTTTATACGGGAATGTTACGCCCAACTCATCACAAAGTTCTTCAAATGTAGATCTATGAGAAGCTATTCCACCGCACTTCGCAACCTAATCTGAGTATTCCATCTGTTTATTTAACATTTTACTTTGTTTTTGATTCCTAGGCTTAGAATTTCGGTCACTTATTTAACAGTTTTAATTTTCTTCATTTTAAGAAATGAAAATATTTGTTTTATTTTTTAAAATCTATGTCTTATGAGTTACTTTTTTCTTCTTTATTCGATTTTTTTTCCAACGAAACCCTTTATGTAAAATGTATTAAATGGGAAATGCATTTTATTTTATAACTTTTCCTTCTTTTGAGGTCAAAAGAACAAGTATTTATTCTAAAGTACTGCCTAGGGCATGACCAGGCCATTATAATTTAAGTGTTTTTGCAGGAATTCATGACTTAGAACAATAACGATAAATAAATTAGTCAATCTCTACACAATATTAATAAAAAAAAAATTAACTCACACTCTCACCCCCTCTTAATCTCTTAATAATGTGTTATTACAATTTGCTGTTAGACAAGTAACTTGTATCCTTAAGTTATTTATTCCCACATACTCGCACTTTCTTGCACAAAACCGCTTTAATGCCTTAAACATTTAAGAGGATTTATTAATGTGTATTTCGTAGCCTTATCGCATTGTCATCAGTTTACTTAAATTGATTTAATTTTTAGCATCTGGGAAATAAAAAAGGGAGAAGAAGAGTTTTGGTTGCTAGTCAATCGTTTCGTTTATTGTTTTTGGGGCCTCATACTGTAAAATATTTTTAAAACCACTGGAAAAGTATGATGAGGTGATGGATTGGCTGTGTTGTATGGCTTGTATATATGGTCATTGATGCACAGAAATTGAGATCATTTACCGGTAAAAATTGTGTTAAACGGAAATGGCTAAAATACCGGGTGTCTGGTGAAAAAATTTTATTTTTAAATACGATTATTTAAAAAAAATAATTAAAGGTGCCGTTAGAATAAACGATTATGAGGATTTGTCAGTTACGATGTCGCAGTAGTTGAGTGACCATCGCGCATTTTCTGTGGATACATTTTAAAAGTAATGATTCTTACGTAAATGATCGTCGAAAACTTTCTTCTAAGTTCAATATTCGGCTAATACGTGATTGACCGAGTGAAAATTTAATTCGTTTGTCAATGCAGAGATTCCGCGCATCTGCTTCGGCTATGAATGTTCCAAGGCCCGGGCCCAGTCGATCTTCAAGGACTCCCAAAACATTGAACTGGTTGAAAGCAAAACGGAAAAGAGCAGCCTCATTTAGGGCTTCCAAGAGCGATTATTCATGAAATTTGAAAAAAAAATTTTGAAGTTCTATCCCTTTATCATTCAAAAGCTGAAACAAAGTGACTTGCATTTACGTAAAAATGTTTGTGAGACGATGTTGCAGTGTTTCGCGCTGTAATTACCATTTTTTGGAGCAACGAGGCTAATTTTTCCGTACATGGCCACGTCAACAAACAAAACTGCAACTATTGGTCTCCAAGAACCCGTAACCCTCGATTGAACATTAATACCATTGTATTGCCCCAGGGTAACTGTTTGGTGCGCCTTGTCCCAGCATGAGATAACTGGACCATTTTTTTTTTCGAAAATTCTCGTAAACATGCGACAAATGTCAACGGTGGAAATTATCGACGCATGGTTACGGAATTCTCTTTGCTTAACCTGTGAGCTCATCCATCGTACTCTTCAAACGCGTGATTTCAACAGAATTAGGACACTGCACACAGAGCCAGGGCTTAGATAAATTTGTTTCGGTAAAATTTCTCCCATGGATTTTTTATGGGACTACCTCAAGGAGAAAGGAAAATATTCTTCGAGAAATCAGCTCAATTGAACCAAGTTTATTGCAGCGTGCGGCGTAAGGCTCCGTTTTGAACAGTGAATTATCATAACTCGAAATGTAGTTTTTTTTATCATGTTTTTAAAAAGATTAAAAATTTTTTTAATATTAAATTTTTAATACCGGGTTATGTTTTTTTTTGTCAAAAAAATTATAAACAAATCTTCAATAATAAAAAATGGACAAATTTACAATTATACACCTCTTTAGTCCCACTGTGTATTTTTCCAAAAATGCCTTTCTCTAAGTTTAATACATAATTGGTTCGTTTAGTAATATTTTTAAGCGCTTATTATGCCTCTAGTTATAAAAACGCCCCGATTTATATGTTTGACAAAATTTCAGTGTAAGAGCGCTTTTATGTGTGTGTGAGCGTGTGCAAAGATTTTGTCATTTGTATCTTAATCTGCTTATTTTTCAAACTAAATGAAGTGTAAATTGTATTTCATCAAAATGCTTTGTTTGGTGCCCAAGAGCAAAAAACCATATTGTTAAAAAATGAAAAAAATTGATGTTGTTTATTTGGTTAATGTTAATTGGTTGAAAGTCTGTTTTTATTCATTAAACAAGTTTTAACAAAAAAGATTTTTAACTACCCTACGGGGAAGTGAACTGGTCGAAAACTATTGACGTGACCGGTCCTTTAGGGTAAGGACTGGTTCTAGTTCCAACACTTTATATGAAGAGAACCTGTCACTTTTACATTGCGTTGTCATTTTAGGGGGCAATTGGTTAAAAACTAACACCTAAGAACGGGTTACAGGCCAATCCTATATAAGCAAATTTTGCATTAATTGCTCAAGATCCTGTTCAATATACTTTGTTTGTATTTAGGCGTCTGTGTGTGTTTATATAAACAAATGTATATTTATGTGAAGGGACCAGTGTTTCTATTTTTTCCCCTAACCTCTTTAACACCTTTGAACCAGTTACTTGATGTGTGCAGTTTTAACCAATCACGACTAACAGCTTTTGTGCAATTCATGTATTGTACCGGTAACAGGACGGGTACGCCGACCAATTGACACCAATTTCCCGCAGGGTAATAACTAAATTCGAAAAATAATTTTTCATTGATTTGAAGCAGAAGAAGGTTTGTTGACAGCTGAGGGATAAAATTTTATTGTAAAGAATTTTTTGCTCTTCCTGTAAATTCTTAACAAAAAATTAAAAAAAACAAAATTAAAAATAATTCTTATATGTTATGAATTTGGATATAAAATAAGAAATAGGTTTTAATAATATCATAATAGTTCGAGGTAGCAAAGCACACCAGGGCTTAGCTAGTATATTATAAAATAAACCTTGTAGGTCAATAGCTTTTCTAGCCTTTTAAAAGGAAAACTTTACAAAATGTGACCATTTGTATGAGCAGTGTTATATCCTTGTCATTTGCTTAACGATTTTTTTTAAAGTTAAGCAATCTTAAGAAGACAGAGAAAAAATCCAAAAATCAATTCAATTAGGCAGTTTAAAAAAAAATTTTTTTTCAGAAAATGTTTTGTTAAATCCTTATAAAAGTTGTATTCCAGATGCTCGACGATGTAGTCCAACTTACAAACTTGCCTAAAAGCGTCCCAGGTAAAAATTTTTCCTGGTAATTTTTCAGAAGAAATTAAGTTTGATATAATAATATTTTTCAAAAAAAAACAGTTTTTACGTAAAAACTTACATTAATTGATAAATATTTGGCAATATTTTATTTATAAAAATAAGCTTAAACAGATTTTTATTTACTTTTGCCAGCTATTGCCAAAGATGTTAATGTTGTGTTTATAAAATGTTATGCGTTTAAAGTGTCTTAAATCACTAAAATAGATTTTTGTTTTAAAATTAGCAGCTTAAGTGTTTAAGAATGAACAAAATTTGATCTTTTGTGTTCCAGGTAATTTGGGTAGCTTTGGAAAATTCAGAGAGAAATTTTCTTTTTGCTCTAATTTGTCCAAAAAATCTTCTGGAACGCACCTTTTATTGTTTTTTGATTTTTGTGTCAAAAAAATGAAAAATCGAAATAAATATTTTTTAAAATGTTCTTTTTCAGTGATTATATATACACACAAAAGAATAAACGCATGGATTTTATCCTAAAAATGTGGTTTATAAAACTTTTAGTTATATCCCGGCCCATAGTAAGCCGATCGGGCTGGTCTATAATAATATTCTGCCACAGTTTGACCCTAAAAGATTGAAATTGTTTTGGTGCAAGAAACTCGATTTCAACAGCTGGATATGTCTATAATGACTTCCCTGTCAATTAAGATCCCGAATATATGCACGCTGTAGGGTCAAAAATAAACACTGCAGGAATTACAAATAGGATGACGAATTGAGATTTGCATTTGTCGTTATGCGAAGGGTTAAACAATTGTTTGTTTAAGTAAAAAAATTAAAAAATCAATTAAATACAAAATTTTTACACTCATTAGAATATTGTTCAAAATCCAATCTTAACACTTTGAAGCTCACATTTACTCAAAATATTTTAGAATTAATTTTGACCTAAAATTATATTACCTCAGTATTAATCTCTCACTGTCCTTGAAAAACCAAGCCTGGTCTAAAATAAAAATTTTATTTTTTTGCATTATACTAAACCGAAAACTTCTTTTTTAGGCTGTTACTGTCGCAAAGAAACAACCTAAATGTGGTTACCTGATAACCATGCTAATTAATTTTTTAATTAGTATTAGTTTTCTGCCTACATTTTTTTTTATTTTAAATTTTTTTTATTTGTTAAAAAAAACAAGCAATCGTCTTTCTAATTAACTTGTTTTAACTATGAAAATAATGCATTCAAATCACTTAAAATTTAATATAAAAATCTTCCTTCCTCTTAAATATATTACATCACTTAAGTGTTTAGCTCAGTGTGCACATAACTTATTATTTACAGCCTAATTAATTATTAAATGCCAATAATGCGATTTCAAATCAACAAAACAATCATCAATTAAATTTTGAATTAAATAGCCTAACAGCTACAAGAAAATGTTAACAACAACAACATTTACAGTTATAGAAACAATTTTAATCCCTTGAGTCAATCAAGAGCAGAAACAATCAAAACACTTGCATTATTGTGTGTCTTTGTGGCTTTCTATGTGTGTGTTACATAAAAGAAATGGCAATTAATTGGTTTTATGCACATTTAATGCAAAAGTAAATTTTATTCAATAATTTACAAACGAAGAGGTAACAAATATTCAATTAAGAAACAAAGTGAAAATTAAACGTTTTGAAAATAATAGTTAGAGAAGGGTATCAAACCTATCTAGATGGTAAAGAGAATGTAAAGATATTAGAATTAAGCAACTTATAATTTTTATTCGACTAGGTAAGCATTTGAACTAAATATAAACAAAAGTTTGTAGATGTAAAAAGATTTCTGTTTTAGTTTTGCAACATTTTTTTTAACAATTTCTTTTAATTATTTAAATTATCTACATTTTTTTAATTAACAAAGCTATTACGCGAACCCTGGACCTTTTGACTGCCAGACTTATATTTTAAAACTAGGCATGTTATTATGATAGAGGGAACAATAGTTAGTTTGTTTACTTAATGTTCAAAATTTAAACAAAAGTTTTTAAAAAATTGTTAAGTAAAAATCATGGTTGACATTTAATTAATTGCAAACGGTAGTTTTTTTAATGCGTTAGTTAAAAGGAATATTTTTTGTCCAGTTCAGATTTGGTTAGTTAGTGCATTAACTCAGTATGTATTATCAATTTTAAAACTAGTTTTCAAAACCTTTAAATGGTTTTTTTGAACAGGGGCAAAACTGTATATTAAGTTCCCAGATTATTTATTTTTACGCACTTCTCCTTAAATAGACACATGTTAAAACACATGAGGCAGACGCACATTTGATTTAAAAAATTTGCTGTTTTTTCATTAACATGCCAATAAATATGCATTAATGCACATATACATATATGATTCTTCGTGTGTATGAGTGTAAATAAGTAAGCATTAAGCAATTATAGATATTATTGTAATAATTGTTTTCATTGAACTTATTGTTTAAATTGTTCTTGCTGTTATTTTCCAATTAATAGTTATCAATTACAGTACTTTGAATACAAGACCAATTAGTTGACGATAAAATATTTAATTACAAAAATGTGTTAAAGTTTAAAAGTAAATGTATAACAATGGGTGGATAAAAGTATAATAACTTGAGAAATTCTTTGAAAAGCTATTTTTTTGGGGGAAACTCGAAATCCAAATAAGTTGACATTGGGTTAAAGACCAAAGACACAAATATTATATGAAAAACTCTAAATTAAATTTTTATATTTTACGAAAAGCAGCCTAAAAATGTACGCTTTGAAGAAAACAAAAGTTACAGACACATGGGAAAACTTAAATATTTTTTTATTTTTAAAGATTTGGCAAAAAAAGACGATGTCACAGTTTTACATTTTTTTAAATTTTTTGTTGTTTTTTAAAGTAAGATTTAGGATTAGATATATAAAGAAACTTTTTACAACTATTGAATAAACTAACACAGTTCCGTAAAACAATTTACCGAATACGATCTTTAAAACAAAATTATTTTAAAACCCAGAAATTCAAATCACACCCGCCACGGCTTTTAAGTGTAAACCGTATATTTGTTAATTATTAAAAGCTTAACACCTTATTACACCTAAAAGACTCGAATTTTTCAATAAAATTGCATAAAAACAAGCTTTGTGGCATAAAATGGTCTAACAATAGAAGTTTTTATAGTTAAAGGTAAATATAATAGAGGAGAGCGCTATTGCCATCTGAAATAATACAAAGCCTACCAGACTTAAATAAAAACTGTTATTATTAACTCAAAGTTTTTCTAATAGCATAGAACGATAGAATGAAAATGTGGATTTTATTTAAAAAGAGCGTATCATCCAGTAGCTTTCCGACAAGTTGAACACACTGCTCAAAATGGAGCCTTGTATTCTGCGCTACACGCTGCAGTAAGCTTAGTTCAATATTTTCCTTTAAAGCTACAAGAAATTTGGGATTGATATCATAAACCATCCCTTTGAGGTAGCGAATTCAGTAAACATGGGATGTCCCCGAAGCGACAAATCAGTTTTAAGAGGAAGTTTTCCCGAAGAAAATTCATCGAAGCCCTGACTGTATGTGCAGTCGCATTATCTTGTTGAAACCACGTGTGTGAAGAGTACGATGAATGAGCTCACAGGTTTGGCTAAAGGAATTCAGTAATCATGCGTCAATAATTTAGAATTTTTGAAAAAAACTGGTCCAATTATCTCATGCGTAGATAAGGCACCCCAAAGAGTGACCCTGAAGCAATGCAATGGTTTTTGATGTTTCAATCGAGGCTTGCTGGTTATAAGAGACCATTAACGATAGTTTTGCTTATTGACATGGCTGTATAAGTGAAAATGAGCTTCGTCGCTCCAAAAAATTGAAATAATAGTGCAAAAATGATCTAACCTCGTTTCACAAAAGTTTTTGCGTTTATCAAGATCAAATTTCGATCAGTTTTCGAAAAGTTTAAAACTTCAGATCCTTTTTAAAATTTCTTGAATAACCACTTTTGGAAGTCACAGTGAGGCTGCTCTTTTCCGTAGATTTTCACGTAACCAGTTTAATGCTTTCGGGAGTCCTTAATGGTCGACTGGGCCCTGGCCGTGGGGCATTCATAGCCGAAGCAGTTGCGCGGAATCTCTGCGCTCACGAACGAATGACACTCGGTTCATCACGTATTCGCTGAAAACCGAACTTTGAACAAAACTGTCAACGAACATTGTTCTTAAAAAATGTATCCAAAATAAACGCGGCGATGCTCAATCGACCACTGCGACATCATGACTGACAGATCCGCACAAGCGATAGTTCCAACGTGGCCTCCGCACAGTTTATTGCTTTTGAAAATAACCGTACTAAATCGTATTTTTCCCAAAAAACTCTGTGTATTGAGGATTTTTTTTAGTACGTGACGGGCTTAAATTTAAGTAAAGTTATTTATTAGAGCTTTTGAATCCTATATCTGTATTTCCTAAATAGAAAGTGGTAGCGATTGTGCGGTCACTACACTTTTTATGGTCAACAGAGTTCTACTTGCATTAAGATAATGCAAACAGAAAGAAAATTACAGCATTCGATTCGAAATTTAAAAGTTCTTATTAGAACCCGTGCATTTAAAGGATTGACAACTCGATCGATCAAGTAAAATTTCGATTCGAATCGAATACCGTCATTCGCCCCTAGGCCTAGCTTTACAATGTGTGAATTTTAATTCTCATGTTTTTTTGTTAATATAGTTTTTCTTTGGAAAAATAGTACTATTTTCCTCACTTTTTATTGACCTACCAAAGGCTGACAAAATTGTTTGCTAAATGCTTTAAACCTCTTTTAAGTTTTAACAAAATTGACGATGTTAATTTTGTACTAAAATTTATAAACATTTTGTTTAAATTATCTTTCATAAATTTAAAAATATATTTAAAGTTACGGAAATAATTTGTTATTTTATTTTCAATTGCCGGCAAAAATAAATTTAAAAAATCTACACTAATTTCTAGAGAAAAAATATATTTTTCTCAGCGGTTATGCTGCTAAAGGTTTTCAACTTAAGCATATATTTAATCAACAAATTGAGTTTTAAATATGAAAAGTAAAATTGTTATTAATTATTTAAGATAATAATAATGGCCAAGTAATGTTTCGTTTTTTCACGCTTTGCTTTGTTTAACACTTTAATTACATTTACCGGCATTTTCTTTTGTTTAGGCACGTGTTTTTGCGGATGAATAAAGTTAAAGCAAACACCTTAATTTCCTTTGAACTAATAAAATATTTATAAATAAACAAATTGCGCTATGAGGTTTATTTAGGATTTTTTTTTAATATTTAAAATTGATTTCTAAAATTGAAATGCAAACGGCAAAAAATAAAATAAAAGAAAAAAAATATATTTTTTATGGCAAAGTTATGACCAGGACAACAATTTTTTGTGCGAAAAATATATTTAAAGCTGTTTAAAAGATAAGAAGCCTTTAAAAAAAATAAAAGCCGGTACTTTTGCATAAGCATTAAGTGACTTTAAATCGATATAAAAATATGAAAAATTATAAAGTCCATCTTAATTGAAAGAATTTTTATATTGGTATTTAAATTTTATATTGAGAAAAGTGTTTTTACGTTTTTGTGTAGTTGTTTGTTGAATTTGTTGTGATCGCTTAGCAACTGAGACGGATACTTAATATCTATTTGACATTCGATATAAATCATACGCATAAGTACGTACTGGCTTGGATATTGAAAGATATTAAAACTTTAATTCTTGTTGTGTGCACAAAAACAGACAAAAGCAAAGTTATATAAGTAAGAAAAAAGGAATTAAAATTTATTTTTAACTTAAAGCAAAGCGAAATTTTAAATCATCTTTGCCGCTACACTGTTACACCTGGCTATTTAGAATAAAGGCGATTTATTCCTGGAAAATTAATTTTCTAAGGAACTTGTTTTCTCAGATATACTTAAAATTGAGCTCCAAAACTTTTCATTAAAAATGTGCAAATATAAGCGCATAGTAAAAAGTTTTAAGAGATACGCCCTTTTAATATACTCAAAGATTTTTTAATCAGAATAAAATACCAGCAACAGCATACGCAGATTTCGCAAATAAAGGGTAATTTCTAATAATCTAGGTTGTATTTCCAATAACTTTACTTTACCTAATTAAAAATAAATGTGAAGATTTGCGAAAAGATATGTTTAAAATCAAGAAATTATATCAGTTTTGTTTTAATCCCACAAAAAACTATGCTCTTTTCAAATTTTGGCTTATCTTGCTGAAAACTAATTTTGGTAAAAACCAATATTATTTAATTGAGTCAGAAAATAGCCTTTTTGTGCTGAACATTTTTTTGGGTTATTACAAACACAAGCACTATAAATCTTACTCTGCCTATTTGTGTATAAAATAAGGGATATGATGCGTAAAATTATAAATAGAATAAGAAAATATGAAAAACATTCCAGAAATGTATTGAACTTAATAAAATTTACTTATTTTTGTTTTTGTTTTGCCATTGCTTCAATAATCATTTCTATCAGACATGATATATATTTTCCTATCAATTTTCAGGAAAATAAAAGAAAAAAACCCAAAAGAATTCCAAACAAATTACTTTGCGAAAGTAAATTATTTTGCCAAAACTAACTGCAAGAAAATAGAAAAGTTAAACCAAATAATTTCAATAAATATTTACGCACATACATACATATGTATGTATATGTTTGTATGCACACATACACATGTGAAAAAAATACTTGACATTGTGGAAGTATTTGTATTTATACTAAAAATATATAAATTAACAAAAGAAGTGCAGAAGTATGGAAAAATAAGTCTGTAAGTTAGAAAATATGCCTAAGTTGGCATTTCAATTTAACTTTATTTGAAGAAATCTTTTTTGTCACGTTGATACTGATGATTTTGTCGTTATTTCTTTTGTGCTGGTGTCAGTTCTTGAGAGTTCATGAATATTTTTATACAACAGTCACGTACTGGCAGTAAATCTTTTCATATTAAAATAATTCATATTAACAAGAGAGAAGGAAAAGTTAGCACAAACTATTAGGTTGGATATTTTAGAATGCACAAACCCTCTTCAAGTGCAGCCTAGTTCTAAGCTTAATGTTTTTTGATTTTCTTGTTTTTATATTTTTACCTAATGTTGCTACAAAGTTAACTTAAAAATAGCCATTCTTTTCTAAATATTTTTGAATTAAAATACAAAATACATAAGTATTCAAATCCAATAGATTTACAATATTTGTGGGCAAAATTTGGTAGAACACATGTCAGCTCCAAAAAGGGCATTTTTTTCTCTTAAAAAACCATTGACATCAACTTTTTACACACACTCTTTAATTAAGGACTGTTTTTTAAAATAAAGGATTTTTTTACTTTTCCATAAACTAAATTTTTCCAAAAAACGTCTTTTTAAAATAGCAGGTATTTCTTTTTCGATTTTTCCAGAAATCATAATAAGTTCATTGAGCCGTTTGAAATTAATTAAAACTCTTGACTGACGCAGCCAATGCAAAATTTAAGAATTAAAAGAGTAGTTCAGCAAAAGAATCGAATGCTTATACTGAAATGGAAGCAATACAAATGGATTTTCCTACAGGCGACGTGCGAAAATGCTTATAGAATATACGCACATACGCCATTTTCTTGGCGAATGTCTCTAAGCTTAAAAAAATACTATGAATAGCACACGGCATTAATAAAATTGAAGACCGTGATACATAAAATAGCTCGGGTGAAGGTTAGTACCGGCTTGAATTCAGATTTATTGTGAATTTTTGAATTAATAGCCTCGTCGCCGGTTTCACTTCAGTAGCTGTCCACAACCCCTATTTGAGACAAGCATTCATGCGATAACGAAGAAAAAAATATGATGAGACTAAGGACAAACTAATTTTACGGGCTTCATCTTAGATTAGACCTATAACTGCTACCCCGAGTATAACGTGTTTGGAAACAAAAACAGGGACAGAAAATTCTTCCAACAAAAAAATTCTAATAAAAAGATTTACCTGCTGGCACAACTTTGGATAGAAGTGTATAAAATAACATAATGACTGGCATACCTAAGGTGCTAGGGATTTTGAAATATTTCTTCAGCTTGTAGGCAGTTGAAAAATAATGGGCGAAATACAATCCGCAACTAATCATAAATGATGGAGGGATATGCCTACCTTCTGGCCCAAGTAAGGTCAAAGCAGCAAAAGGCCAGCTAAGGAATATCAAATCAGAAGGTGCCGATGGAATGCTGGCAGAGTTATTTAAGAATGGAGGCAAAAAGCTGATAAAATGTCCATGCAAGCCATGTTTGATTCTTAAGAAGGGAACAGAACCGTTTAAGTTAACTGTGGTGGTGTAAGTCTTTTAACCATCGCTTTTAAAGTTATATCTGGTATAATTTGCTTTGTAAAATTTTTCAATCCTGTTTAAATAACCTTAACAAAATGATTAAAATATTGGCTTAAATACTTTAAAAGCTTTGTGGATAGCTTTTCTTACCTGCGACTCTTTAAGCAGAAATCAAGCTAACCACAGCGACTACAGGCTGTCTGGTGGCAGATTTATGTTCTCGAACCTAAATAAAAAACATAGTAATTGATGAGTTAGATGAGGTTACAGGCTTAAAAGAATGCCGTAATCATGCCTCGATACTTTTTAGTGCTTACATTCGTCGCCAGGTCTCGAGAATTTTTAAAAAAATGGTCCAACTATCTCATGCGTGGATAAGGGGCACCAAACAGTTACCCTGGGACAACACAATGGTTTTTGATGTTCACTTGAGGATGGTTCGTCTTGGAGACCACAAACGGTAGTTTTGCTCGTTGAAGTGGTCGCATAAGTACAAAATGAGCCTTATTGCTACAGCATTGGACTTACAGTGCGAAAACGCTCCTGTACATTTTCCAAAATTTTTTGGGTAAATCAAAGTCAATTTCTTTTAGAAGTGTAATATTTTCATATATTTTTTTAATTTCATGAATAATTGCTCTTGGTAGTCACAGTGAGGCTGCGCTTTTCCGTATTGAAGGCGTGAAATTTTTCATTACGTATTTGCCGAATACCGAACTTTGAACACAACTGTCGACGAACAATTACTTAAGAATAATTACTTTCAAAAATGTCTCTTCAACAAACTCGCTATGCTCACTCGACCACTACGACATCGTGGCTGATAAATTGGCACAATCGATGATTTCAACGGCACAACCCTCCCTCTGAACCATTTATTACTTTTGGAAATAATCGCATTTAAACATATAAGTTTGCCACCAGACACCCTGTACACAAATTGCATTGTTTAGTAATCAATACTAGTGCAAGTACCAAGGGCTGGCTTCTGTTATAACCAAACGTCGCTGGTATTTAGTTAATTAGTTTTTAAAGCAAAAATTCAGTCGACGTGGTTTGGTAGATCTTGTCATCCACCAAAGAGAATGCTACTTGCTTATTTTAAAATATAGAAATGGGCCAAAGATTCTACCTGCTCGATCAATAACTGCATAAATTACTGCTCTTTAGGTTGGTTATATTTTTCGTAAAAACAAGTGGTTTTTCAATTTATATAAGTAAAAGATTAATATTTCAATACTAACAGCTTTTTGTTTATGCGCATTTAGCTGCTGAATAAAACAATTTTGTGATAAGAAAATAATTTTGGAGGGCTTCAGCCCTAGCTTATCTTCAAAAAAGTTCCTTTTACCTGTACTCGTATGTATGAAATATAATTTAAAAAAAAATTATAAATTATGCTGTAACATTTTTTCTTGTGGAAACAAATAAAGCGACAGTTTCTTTAATTTATTAATTAAAATTTCCACCACTATATCCTTGATCCCAACTGTCTACATGGGGTACATGTGCAAATGTTTATGTGGTATAATGTTGATGTTAGTTATTTAAATACCATATGATGACATTCCATCTTAATAAATATTACCACTTTAAAAGTAAGTTTTTTTTTGGGTTCTTTAATAATACACATCATGGATACTTGGTCTTTCAGCCACAAAACGATTGAAATCTCTAAGGACTCTAATGAATTTTCGTAAATACTTTTACATCAAAATATAACAGAAGAGGGGGTGAGAAAAATAAACAAATATACGCCTACGTTGTATTTAAGACAAGGGTTTTTGTCTAACGTCAGAAAAACAATATTTGATTTTAAAACATAGGCATGACCAGGCAGGCACAAATAGATGCTAGACAAGCTGACAAATAGTTAAAATAAATGAACAAGACATACACAGATGATGTTTTTTTTATTATTTTAATATTTCCTAAAAAAGTATATTTTAAAATATTTTTGTTATTATTTTTTCTTTATATTTGTCGCACAATAGAAGGTACATAAATATATCCTTTTGACTACCTAAGGGATTTTATGTTGTTTTCTTTTTTGTTTAAAATTTCTGTAACTTCTACCTTTAAAGGATCACTGATACTTGTGTCGGAGTTTGTAAAGTGAAACATGCATGTAAGTGACTAAACGCCCACCTGTTTTCTTTGAATGTGAGAGCTTGGGAAAATTTTTCAGGTTATATGTAGGTAAGGTTCGTGTTTGCTTAGTATTGTTTGAATATTTTCATTTGCATGTGTTTGTAAATATAATATAATGTTGTGGGATATTTTACATTTACACACTGCTTTATTATCATATTAATTTATCTTTTTGCTGTTCTTATTGTCATGTTTTTATTTCTTTTGTAAATTTGCTGAAAAATAAAAATTTTTCAGAGATGTTGACATGTTTTTAATTTTAAAGGTATTGTTTTCAGACAGAAAACCAATGGTTCTGGAAAAAACTGGTTGGTCATACAAAATGTATATTGATTTACAAAATAGTTAAACAAATTTTTTTTACAAATTTAACTGGCGTAACATATATTTTTTTAATTTTCACAAATTTTAAAATTTATTAAATACTCTAATTGAAATCTAGTTATTCCTTTTATATTCTTTGTTTTTTTTTTCTTTAAATGTACATACCAACTATTGGAAATATTAGATATGCCTGCAAAAACCTTGCTACTGAAATTGAGCAAAATCGCCCGATAACTGACAGAGATATAAGCCAGCAACAACGACTACCACTGTTTGTTTACATAAAAACATCTACAACTGCTCCGGGGTTGCTCTTACACGGATGCAATATAAGACCGACTTCTATTAATTTCTCGTCACAAATACTTTTGTGGAGCAAACTTACATTCCATCTCTGCCCCTAACAGATTGCAACCCTGTAAAATTTATTATTTTTTAATTTTTTTTTAAGTCCCTCCCATATATTTTAGGGCGTTTCTACAAAGGTCAAATGTAAGTCCGACTCCAATTAGTTTTTCCCCACAAATTTTTTTGAAGCAAATACTTACCCCTTATCTCCAGCCCCTTTCAGGGTTAAGCGAATAACATTTATTACAGATCTCTCAATTCCCAGAATATACTTACCCCCTATCACCTAAGTTGGCTGCCATAAAAAATTTACAAAAATGGTGTGAAACGCCCATATCTTCCCCAAAGTCGGAAATAAAGAAAAAAAGTGTACGACCAACCCCTATTAGTTTCCCCAAATAATTTCCTAGAATTTCTTAGCTCAATTCTTAGGGTGTAAAAGGCGTTGCCTATGCAGACTAGTTTTAGGACAGTGTTTAAATTTAATTAGTGCCACTATTTAAGACGCTCTTGGTGTAGCCAGCAAATTTGCCATGCATAGAAGTGCAGAAGTTAACTGGGACACAATTTTACTGGGGCTTTTAACGACAAAGACCACAATTACAAACTTAAGGCTACTGAGGTTATGGAACTGCGTAATCCACTTTCGAGCAATGCGAAATATTTAAATGTTTTTCTTGAGTCGAAATTGTGCACACTTACCCTTAGATCTTTGGTGCGAAATGGGGACTAAGTCATAGCCTAGTGAAGTGGATATACACAGCGATAAAACTTCCAATTCTTTCATATAAATAGTGGAGGAATTTTTAATACTTAAATTGAACATAAAAGGGTTAAAAGGCTGGCCAGCCTAGCATCTGCTCTTTAAAAGTCTTATGCAGAGTCAGTTGCAATTCCTCTGAGAACTATTAAGAAGGAATCTTCGAGTACTTTTTTAAAGAGACTGTGAAACAAATGCGTTTTTAAGTTGTGAAAGTAGTGAAAACTAGATTTTATGTTCTTTGCAAAGTCCTGCCATAACTGATAGGAGGCATATTTTTCTAGGCAGCCATCTACTAAATCAACTTAGTATTCTTAGTTTCAATCTAGTTACAGTTTCTAAGGCATATACAGTGGAAAGTTTTGCCAAAGCATGATCATTTAGATCCCTAAAGCAAGCCTTTTCAATTTTTTATGAAAATACATAATTGACTGATACTCAATGATTAAAGAGGAAGACTTCGTAAGTTGCGCTCAAACAAAAAATTAGTTCTTTACTTTATTTATAACTACTTTATTTCTTAAGTATATTAAAAACATTCACATTTACAAAGATCTTAAGGTTATACTGATAAAATGAAAAGTTTCAAACTTTAAAACCATGTATTTTAGTAATTTAGAAACACGTCTTAAGCCGCTTGTTTTAAACATATTGCAACCCGGCGATCACACTTGTCTCAGAAAAAAGCAACGATTATTCTGTTTTTTTCATTTGAAATCTTATATGTAGTGACTTTGGTTGTACTTATTTTCAAAATTTATATTGAAACTTAAGTTTAAAATAAAATATAAGAATCGAAACAATAAAAACATTTATTATGTGTATTAAAACTTTAAAGTTTTTTATACGCACCGGCAACACTGCACGCACGAACATGTGCTCGGTTGTTTCCTTTTAATGATTGTAATAAAAATTTCTTTAAGAAATATGTTTTTACTCCTAATTTATTCATAGAAGTACGTTGTTGCTTGATAAGATGCACATCATATTGATGTCAAAAGCCTATGAAGAAGTTAAAACTAATTAAAACCGTAGTAAGTAACTTTATCATTTACTTTTTTAATTTAAGGCTTAAAATTAAGTTTCTTTAAATTTAAAATACTTAAATACTTTTAACACTTTTATATTGGAAAATTTTGTAATTTTTTAAGCAGAAATCATTTTACCTTCTTTTTATGAATAATGAAATTAATTACACAAACAAGTTTTCAGTTCATATTATAAATTTCTGTTTAAGGGGCCTTATGGCTTTTGTGACAAATAAAGTAGATTGTAATTTGTTTTTGTGTAGTTTACACCATTTCCTAGTGTTTTTTTAAGAACTTTGTAAATAATAATAATATTTCAGAAATTGTTTATTTAATTTAAAAAGCTAGAAACTTTAAATTTAGAAATTTTTAATGCAATTTTGAAAATTTTAAATGTAATTTTTAAATTTTCTTATATTATTTCAGAAACTTCTAATTGTATTATAGAATTTTATATTTAAATTTAAAGAATTTTCATTGCATTTCAGAATTTTTAAATTATTGTTTAAAACTTTTTAATTATATTTTAAATGAAAAATGCTGAAAAGCAATTAGAAAGTTCTGAAATACAAATGGAAGGATTTACAACGAAAAAAAAAATTGTTAAATACAATTAGAAATCTTTAAAACTTAATTAGAAATGTCTTTAATAAAATTATAAGTTTCTGAAATCAAATTAAAGCTTCTAAAACTGAATAAGAAAGATCTGAAATTCAATTAGAAAGTTATGAAAATTAATTAGAAATTTCTGCAAAAAGGTTAGAAATTTCTGAAATACAATTTAAAAGTCCTAAAATTTAATTGGAAATGGTGTATAAAATGGTTGCAAATTTGATATTAATAATTATACCCTTCACATAGTGATAAGGGTATATATCAGTTTGTCATTCCGTTTGTAATTTCTTTATTATCCATTTGCGACCCCATCAAGTGTATATATTCTGGATCCTTATAAATAGGGAAGTTGATATAGCCATGTCCGCCTGTCCGTCTGTCTGTCTGTCTGTCTGTCTGTCTGTCTGTCTGTCTGTCTGTCTGTCTGTCTGTCTGTCCATCTGTCCGTCTGTTGAAATCAAGTTTCCGGAGTCAAATAAAAAGATACAGATCAGTTAATGATGTCAAACGATTAGAAATATCCCGCTAACAATCGCTATTTAAAATCAGCAAAATCGGTTCACTATTGACCGAGATATAAGTAAAAACCCAAAACAACCCATTTTTTAGGACAAAATCCGTGCATATATCCCTATATATCTCAGTAAGTATAGTCACTATTAGAGATGAGCGATATTTCCGTACCTGTGATTTTATACCTGTTACTTGCAAATCACTGGTAACGACAGTGACATAAACTGTGAAGTAACTGCTACTGCTACTTTTAAGTTATTGTGTTACTTAAATAACATTTTGACATGTAACGACAGTGACATAAACCGTGAAGTAACTGTTTCTACCATAGTGTTACTTTTAATTTATTATGTTACTAAAAGTAACATTTTGAAATATTGTGCAGTAATTTTACCTGCGATGTTACTCTTATTATGTTAAACTTTGCAAAATGTAAAGTAACATTTTTGTGCTTCATGTTTACATTTGGTCATAGCTAACAAATCATGTTGCTGCTTTTGTTCTTTAAAAGAAGTAAAGGGCTTATGTGTTTGTATGTGTGTTTGTCAAAGTGCTGTTAAAAACTTTACAACAGAGGTGCCGTCAGAGACCAGCGCCGAGCATTGTTTGTCCGCGACGGCGGATTAAATTCAGATATGAGCCGGCTAAAGAATTAATATTCAAAAACAGATTTAAACACACATTTATTTTAAACACATATCGTAACATAAAATGAAAAAAAGCACAGCTAACAAAAATAGAACTTTACATGATAAGCGAAAATCTTTGTAAAGGTACAACACAAATATTTCAAAAAAAATGCATATAAAGTTTTTAGTTTGCTCGCATTATGTATATAGAAACGAATAATAACATTTTTTTTACACGTTATAAGTAGAAACATTTTTAATATGAAACTTATATACGACATTAAACATAGCATAACAAACAATTCTGAATCGTTAACTCCAAAAATGCATTTCTAGAATTACAACATTTGAGTAAATGAGCGATATATAAATATAAATCGTTAGCTGAAATGAAATTTTAGTTAATATGTTCAGGGTTTCTGGACTTAACTTTCAATTATCAAGAAATAAAAATATTTTTGATTGGTGAAGTAAAAAAGAATAAAAATATCAAAATCTTTCTCAAATAGCTCAAGAAAATTTTTGTGCATTAGGATCGCCAGTCCATGCGAAAGAATATTTTCAAAAGCTGGACAAGTCCTAAATGACCGACGAACGCGTTTAAACGAGAAAAGGCACAAATGTTATATTATACTTAGTTGTGTTATGTACATAAATATACAGCTTAATTTGCGTTATTTGTTTTTTTAGGTTTTTGTTTTTGTTACAATGGATTTCAACTATTTTCATATATTTTTATGTTTGGAATCTATTAATCAAGAATTTTAAGCTGCTTTTCTAAATTAAAGCTTTACCTCAATGCTCCATGGGAGCTTAAAAACTTATCTCAAAAGGTATAAATTTAAATTTTTTATCAAAATTTTGTTTAAAGTAAATTAAAAATATTAATATAAATATGGAATATTGTTTGTAACTACATACATACATACCTATTAAAAATTGATATTTCTTATTCATAAATATTTTGAATTCTTATTTATCATTTATATTATTTTTCCAATGCGTTGTTCAGGAGTTCGTTAAAAAGAACTAAAATCGCATAATCACTGCTTAAAATAACATTATGTATAATAATTTAACAGAGATTAAAATAACTCTTTTTACAAGAAGTGAAAAATGCTAAACAGTGATCACTGTCACTGTTTAAGTAACCGGTGATTTTAAAATCGCATTCACTATTAACGATATTCCCTAAAAATCACGGGATCGCTCACCTCTAGTCACTATTGCCACAAAACTTGGAACAGATATTCTTAAAGTAGGCATCTAAAAAATAGAAAAATTGTTTTCAGATAGAATCAGGGGAAGTGGTAGTTTTCCTACAACTGCACAAATTTGGTGAAATATTTTATGCGCTATACCTCGGAAACTGTAACAGATATCGAAATGAAATGTTCCACAAAAAGTATTTGGGCAGCACAACCTACGCTTTGAAGTAAAAATTTTTTGGGGGGGGGTGAATATGGGGTAGCTCCCATACAAATTCACAATTTTTATGAAATTTGCGATACGCCACATCTGGAAAACTATAACAACTATCGACTTCGAATATTCCACAAAAAGTAATTGCCAAATAATTCATACATTTTGGAAAAAAATTTGGAGAGCAACATCCATAAAAATCCAATAAAAATTAACAACTTTTATTAACCTTTTATTATAAATAATGTCAAAAACTTGCATTACTGTCGACCTCAAACGTTTCTCATCTATTTCTATTATTCATACGAACGTTAAAATTTTGTAAAGTTTTCTATGGACTTTAAAACTCACATAAGGTATTTTTATTATATTATTTGCAGTGCAAAATAACTCGGCTGGGTATATTAAAAGACCAATGTGAAGGGTATATAAGATTCGGCACAGCCGAATATAGCGCTCTTACTTGTTTTAAAATAAAAAAAATGCTAAAATTCATTGAAGGGTTCCAAGTAGATTTTTGTTTTAAAACTTTTGCTTTTTATTAAGCTAAAACTTATCAGCCAGTTATAAATATGTTCCAATAAGCCTTTTTTTTAAAATTCCTTAAAAAAACAATTAAAAAAAAAGTTTAATGGGGAAAATAAGAACCAGCTAATTGGAAACGGAAATGCAACATAATGTAAATAAAAGAAATAAAAAATTATTTAGAAATAGTATTTTTAAAAAAAGATTTTTTGGAGAAAAAAAATAACCAAAATCCCATAATAAATGAAACTTAACTTTTAAAATAATCTTAAAGAAAAACAAATAATTTATTCAGTTAAATTTTCTGCCACTCATATACCATGTGCTGACTTTCCACAAAATCACAATTGAAAAAACTTCTTATAAGTAAAAAGAAAACGATTTTCATGGCTCATTTATTAAAGTCAATGCAAGTTATAATACGAAAATAAAAAAAGATTAAATGAGCAATAGAAAACCCATAATTGAAACGAAATTGAAATATGTTTCAACAATTTTGGCCAATTTTTCATTAAAGAAAAGTTCTAGAACTCGTACCTAAAGAGAGAAAAATGGATGGAAATAAAATACTAACTTGAACAGCTTCAAGACCAACAATGTAACAAGAAATCATAAAACAAATTAAACAAACTAATGCAGCGAAAAAATACAACTAAAAACTATAACGAAACTAAATTAAATGAAATTAAAAGAAACATGAACGAAATCTTATGTATTCTTTTACTCGTATTTCTAAAGCTAAATCTAATAACAGCAGATAATAATTTATTTTGTAAAAAATTAACAAACCATAAAATTTTGGCCGAAAAAATAAAGAATAAAACTAAATCATAAAGAAAAGAAGAAATTAAATAAACTTGACTTTTATAATTGTTCCCGTTTTGCAAATACTTGAAGTGATATTTCTGCCAAAATCAAAATTTTTTAAAACATTGAATATCAAGCAGTTAAAAATTCTTAAAGTTTAAACATTTTTTTGTAGTTGTTGAGTCTCTTTTTGCTGCTTTTGATTTGCTGGTTTTTGAATTTTTAACAATGGTTTGGACCAATTAGCAAAGCTAGAAAATAGTTGACTCATTGGATGCTGCAAGTAAACTTGAAATCAAATATTTATGGGCACGAAACTTAAATATTAAACAACTGTTGATGCATGGCATTGTACTGGTGTCAGGGATATAGATTTTGCGAAGAAGTTTGGAATATCTACTGTTTGTGGAAATGTGATCAAAATGTTTTAATATTAAAAATTTAGCTTTTTTTAACTTTTTTTTATATATTTTTAAAGGAAAAAAAAAATTTTATTATTAGGAGTTTTGATTCTCATATGTCAAAAAACATTCAAGTGTAAACTTACGCGTGGTGCGATTCATTGGCCAGAGACACCTTACAATATAAAAAATTCTGGAGTACAGCAACAAGTTTGTTGTTTCCTTAGAGCACATTTGGGAGAATAAAGACACTCTTCCCAAATTACGATGATGATTGATGTTATTGAAGAATTACTTTTCATGTACCTGCACGGGAGGAGACAGTTTCAAATTAGATTTTGAAGCACCCTGGGAGCTGCACTCCATTTTCGAATGGATATATCTGACAAAGATAGTGTGAAGAAAAGAACTGCACTGGCAATTGCTTTATCAGGAATTACATCTTATTTGTTAGAAGTTGAAAGAACTGCACATTCGGCACCTAAGTTGCCACAGAGAAGTCTCTGATGGCATTGCGCCGGACAATGCAATGCGATAATAAAGCGTGATCTATTTTGAGGTTCCTTACTTAAAAAAAAAATGCAGAAAATTCAAATCTAATGGGAAGCGTTTATTATCATTTGAAAAAACATTCTTTTGCATTTATTTATTTTTTGAAGATTAAGATCAAATATTGGCCATTGCTACGTCGCAGATGGTGCCTCCATTTAGTCCAATTTACGATGACTCGTTCGAACATTTCTACTCGTAACTGGCGAATGACACGCATGATGTTTTCCTCCAAGGCCTAAATCGGGGTTTGTCCGCATGAACTTTAGACTTTACATATCCACACAGGAAAAAGTTTAACGGTGTAATACCACACGATCTTGGTGGCCAAGCGACAGACCAAAATGTGAAATTATCTGATAACCGAAGTGCTCTCTCAATAAATCTATTGATTGATGCGATTTGTGAGAAGTAGATCGGTCTTGCTGAAATCAAATGTCAATGATATCACGAGCTTTAATTTCAGACATCAACTAGTCGGTTTCCATGGCACGATAACGCTCGCCATTGACGGTTACGTTCGCACGGCATCATTTTTAAAGAAATATGGACCAATGATTCCACCGGTCCACAAACACACAGCGTGCTGGACGTAGTCTATTCGGTCGAATATTATCCAATAATGAATGCTGGGTCTCAAATGGGTGACGGTGTTGTGAATAATATGCTCAATAGGCCGATTATATTGACCATAAGTTGAGCGAAGTGCACGAAACACATTCCTCACAAAACCTGAATTTTCGTAATAAAATTTAACAATTTGTAAACGTTGTTCATGCATAAGTCTTCCCATTATAAAATGCCAAACAATACTTAACAAAAAAAACATGACAACATTACATGACTCACACGTAATCTTTCAAAAAAAAACCTATTGAAAAAGTATCTCCGAATCTCTGAATTACCCATTTATGCTGGCAGGTGATTTCCACCAAACATTTCCAGTGGTCCCATGTTCAAAACCAGCCGATAAACTTAGCACATGTTTGTAGTCTTGCTTTTTGTAGAAAACGTCAGGAGACTCATACTTAGTACAAAAATTCAAGTCGAGTTGCAAAACGACCAATCCGGAGAAATTTTTTTTTTCAAAAAAGGGCTAGACATTGAAAATGGCAAAGTCTTCGTTGACATTTTTTCTGTTTGCATTAAACCCCTTATTGGCTTTTGTCAATTCACCTGGTGCGCTACGTTTCTATGCCTGAATAAATAAAAAGCAATCGAACTTGCAGAAATTACCATATTTCTCACCTGGGTATCAGTTAATGTGTTAACCTGAGGCTTCTCAGTTTGTAAGGATAAAGCAAGATCTGTGGTCTGTTTAGTTATTTTAGAATATCTGCCTGAAAGATACTGCAGATATCAGGATTAGGTCCTGGGGTCTGGGTCAAGCACCCCCAACGAGCCATATTTTTCCATGATTATACTCGGGTTACTCATTGTGCTTGAAATAAGGTAGTCACTTCTACATTTTGCGCCTCCTATAAATAGTTCTGACATGATTATGTAATGCCTGAGTAAATTCAAGCTTTAAGTAAAACAAAAAAAAAATCATTTAAAGCAAGTCCATCATAATATCCATGTGACTGTTTCAGCATACTTTGCCATTGAATTTTTTAGCAAAATATTTTAGAAAAACTTTGGTTGCATCTAATGTATCTTGACACTGTCTGCAAACTGCTTTTTTTCACTTATATTTAAATTTAGATCCTTGAACCCTTTTAAAAACTCAGAGTTATTTTTACTTCGTGTGGATGCTGGATATATCTTTTCGTTTTACTACATTTTTTTCACTCAAGCTTAAAATAATTCAAATCTTTGTTCGAAAGGCAGTACTTGTCGCAAACATTTTGTAATCACTGTTCTTGTTCTAAAGCAAACAATCAGCTATATTTTGTCGCAGTGTTGCATATTTTCTCTCCTACCACTCTAGTATTTTATTTTAAGTGTTGTTGGACGTCCAAACCTAAGTCGCTAAATCACCAAACCTGAAAGAAGAGTAAAAACTTATTTGACAACCGTTATATTAGACGGGAGATCATAGCTTCTGACAACTATGCAGTTCAGTGGTTGCTCTTAATTTTGCAGCTGCTACTGAGCCTTTTATGCAACACAAATTTTCTATAAGTTCGTGATGTCTTTACCCTGCATCTACTTGTTGTCTTAAGTCGCAGGCTAAGTAAGGTTTTCACTGTTTTATGCCTTAAAAATAAATTCTTGTGTCTACAATGACCTTGATTTTCTTACTTTTACAGTCACTGCCAGCTCGGCTGTTGTATATAATAACAGATTTGCTTAAAATTTTAAATTTAACATACTTTTTGGGTGATTTATGGTGTTAAATTATTTACTTCAAGTGTATATCTACATTTAAGTTTTCTCTTTTCCACCCTTTAAAAATTTCTTTCTTTTGGTTTTCTCAAACAAATATTTTAAATTTTTTGCCCTACTTTTGCCACTTTTATTCTTCATGAGTTGTTTTGTGGTTAAAATTCTTTGAAAATCATTTGGTTTGTGTTGAACTTGAAAAAATAAAATGAAATATTTATTTTGTTGGAATTTTCTTTCAATGTTAACGGAAATGTAGATTCTTTTATTGGTATTTTTGTGGCTGTTTTTTCTTGTTGGGAAAGAAAAGAGGTTTTATTTTAAAGTAAGTTATTCAATTGTTCGTTGGCAGCTTTGCTTTATTACAAAAGTAACCAAAAGAGTTTGTTTTAAATTTTTTATTTGAGGTAGATTTTTGGCCGCTTATTTTGCTGTTATTTCGGAATTCTTTTTTTTAGTTTTGATTTAAGTTTTGTTGTTAATTTTATTGTTACCACATTTATAACAGTAGTTGTTTGAAAAAATCCTTTAAGTCTTGTGCTTTGGAAAAGTTTAAAACATGTGGCCTTTAACTTTGTCCATAAAATTTGTGAAGAATTATTAACTAAAGAACATGAGGACAAGAATGTACAAAATTATTAAATTAAACTTATTTGTATGTTTTTATTCGAAAATGCCCGTTGATTAAACTGCCATTATATGATGATGCTTTGAAGGAATTTCCAAATTTTTTACAGATAAAAGTTGGGTTAAATTTTCTTTAAGAAAAAAGCAGAACGATGCAAAATTTGCAATATTTTCGCCTTTTGTATACGAGTAAAAATTTCGTCAGTGGTTTTATTTCAAACTTTGTTAAAGATCAAGGTCTAATTTGATTATATTAATTATTTACCTAATGGTTTGGTCACTATTTTTTGAATAATATCACCAGGGCTCAGCAGGGAGGGTGGTAGTTAGCTTGAATTGTCCTCAGTAGGATCTGTGCAAATTGGTTCTTTCGCATTAGTTGTTAAATATGTTTTAAAGATATTTAGGTCCAGGTGGGCCCAAGCACAAATCAATTTTTTGTGGGCTTAAACAAGAATAAATGTATGTAAGATATGTACATTTATGTGCTTTTAAAACTGAACAAAATCTTCAAGTGAAAAGATGTGCTGAGAGTCTATAAAGTTAAATCTGATCCACAACTGTAATATGTACTGCGTTTATGGACAGATTGTGTATCCCATATATGACAAGAACTTAAAGAACTACTTATGGAGAAGCACACTTTAAGTAAATTTTTTTATTGTTTAAAAAAATCATGTGTTCCTATGTGAATGATACACTTTCGCTGAAAGGCAACCAACCCCTGCTTGATCTTTAAATGGTATCTGGGACTATGCCAGAGATAATTAAGGGTGCTGTTCCAGCTTAAACTATGAATGAATCTCAACATAAGTTATTCTTTTGATCTTTTGAGCCCTTTGAACCTTTTACCTTCCAAACACGCTGGAAATTTGTTAATCTCAAGGCTATCCCCAAAGAAAGGTTGTCGGAAAGCGGCTTTCCGAAAGGTGCTTGTTCAGGGCCTTTTCGAACACGTTTTGCTATTGCGTTTTTGAATTAATTCTTACGGCATATACATGAAAGCCAGGGTGATTGGTTTCTAGTTTTTCCCTTTTCGAGGATGCAGAAGGATGGGAGTTTACATAACACAGCACAACAACCTTGATTCCATTGATATAAGTCCCTTGAGGTTAAGAAATATATACCTGCGTTTTACTTAATTTGCGTTTTTTAAAATTTTTTTCAATTCGTTTTTTCAACAGGTTGATGTAAACAAAAGGATGTGGTTCTTAAACCTTATTTAATATGTCCCTTACATGTTCACAGGAAACTTTTAGATTCCGTTTCATTATAAGAGTCAGATTTAGGCCACATTTTGCTATGCATATAGCGGATGATGTTTTCACCCAGTTTACGGTGTAAAGACCAGTTCTCAAGGACTTTGAACGTCATATTTTTTTATCCTTGACAGCTCTTGCAAGAATCTCAAATCGAGCCCTTGGCCAAGCTTCACCAATGAAATTGACTATATAGAATTTATTATTTAAAAAAATCAATCATTTTCATACTTTTTTGTCAGAAGGCTCTATTAAGGAGCTAATTGCTATGACTCCACCTATCTAAAAGTGTTGTCTGCAAGAGTTTAACCTTAAGTTTCAAACATTGTGCGAGACTGACTTTATATACTGTCAGCCTTGTCTTTGCTTTTATTTCTATTGCCGTTTTTGAAACTGCGAAAGTTTTGTTTTTTTGTTAATTATCTTTAATGTTAGTTAAGCTGTCTCGTCAACAATTTTGTTTTTGGAAGGTTGTTATGTGAGAGCAATCTCACCTGAAAATGGTGCTAGGTGAAAATTGGAAAAAAACATTTTCCATGCCAAAATATCCTTTGCGTTATGGCTTTCCCCTCAGTTTGAAGTTCTTTCGTTTTTCTTCTTTTAATAACATTGAATGTAGAAGAAATATTTGACCCCTCTGAGCTTACTGCTATGTTGAAAGTAAAAGAGTGGAGGGCTCTGTTCTGAGCCTGCTTCTTTTCCGTGTTGTTGGTGGCCCAGACTAAGCTAGCTATAAAAATGGATAGTATAAATAGCAGAGAGCAGAAACTTTTGATAAATTAAAATCCATTACAAAATCCTTTCGAAAAAATCACACCTTTTTTTAAAGTAGCGTTCAAGTGTTACGATTTCTTGACATAAAGTCATATAAGAAACTGACATCTTACAAAAATTTTTCTTGGCTTTTTTGCTCATACTAAAAAAATGCTTTAAAAGTATAAAATGTAGGTAAGCTATATTATAATTGAAAAAAATTAGTGGCATAAAAGTGGACCTCAACTTAATAAAAAATATAAAAATAAAATTGTTTCTACCTAAAAACCTTCCCCAATCCAATGTGCCTGACTTAAACTGTCAGCTTAAACTTCTTAGTAAAAGGAACCTGTTGTTTGGCTTGTGTTAGTTGCGTTGTAGTACAACTGACTTAAGGTGAGATGGGTAATTGTTTTTGATGACTTTGGTCTGACAGAAAAATTAAAAAAAAAGTTAAAACATAAAAACCAAGTAAAAAGACAGCTAAAAAAATTCTACATTGTGACTTAAAAGGAGAAACCACTGAGCAGCCAAATGACAAATTTTTATCTACATTTATATCTCCTTTTAAAAAATTGCAAAAAGATGTCTAAGGCTTTTGTTGATAAACATTCACATTAATTTATTAAAAACCTTGAATATACTAAAGTGTAATTTTTTTGCCTTTTTGACAAATTAAATGTTTTGAAATTGTTTTGTGCCCTTTCGTGACCTTTATTGTCGCTTGCCTGGGTGTCATAATTAAATTAATGTTATAAAAATTTTTTTTTATAATAAATGTATGTTCTCTGGGTGAGTACAAGATACATAAAAACCTAAATATCAAAGGCAAAAGGAATGTATTTTTCAATGTTACTGATGTGTATTAAAAATTTTATATTTTAAAACTTAGGATATAAGTCATATATTATCATAAAAATATATTTTATCTTTTATAAATTTACGAAAAAAATTTGTCAAAACGACTAGAAAGAAGCTGTGTTTAGTAATAATTATAAACAATTTTAAAATAAACAAACCTAGTCAAGTAAGCTTAACCTAACAGAGGTTTAAATAACGAAATGTTCTCCAATAGAACACATTATTTAAATGAATGTAAGACAATTCGTTTGAAAAATTAAAATTTTTTTTTTATTTTTAACACCGCTAGAGTATTAAATACTTTGATTTTAATAATTCTGAAACAATATCAATTGCGGAAACATCAAAAGTTATTTCCTGAAGAGAATATAAAAAATGAAATATAAAAAATTAAACCCAAAAAATTATATTAACAGCAGGTAATATTATGCCTAAAAAAGTAAAAAGTAAAAAAATAATTACGACTGGGCAAGCAAATTTTGCTCGTTTAAAGAATCTTTTTTAAACTTAAAAAAAAATTTCGAAGCCTTTCTTATTCAAAAACCACTCCAAAAACAAGATTCGCAAGTATAAAACGCTGCATAAGAGTACTTATATTATTGTACGATTATTTCTTCTTTCCATCCCATTTACAATGATATTTATGATAAAATGGATGCACGCAACCGCTTAGCTCGGCCCAATGCTTCTGACAATACAAGTTTTGTTTTAAACCATGTCTTTATAAGAACATAAATTCAATCAACCAAAATCTTATTTGAAATTGCCTTTCTCCAACTTACGCTGATTTTCACAAAGTCCGATTATAACTTAACAGGAACTTTAACCGTAAGTTAGGCAAAATTGCATTTCACAAAGTACGGTTAGCATTTAACAGGCAGAAATAAACCAAAAAGTCCCTGTTAAATTTAACTGAACAAAATCTTCCGGTTAAATGTTTAACTTAAACAAAAATAAAAAAGAAAATGGAAAGAAGAAATGAACATTTACATTTTTGTAATGTTTTCAATATTCCAAGCTTGAAAGCCAAAAAGAAAAAAAGTTTTTACACGACGGGAGCATTTCTCTTTACATGTATAATTTTATTTTATTTTCCACAACGAATACATTTATATGCATGCACATTTAACAATTTATACTTATCAAGGAACTGTATATAAGCTATTTTAAGTAAAAAAATTATTTTATATATATATTTCTCTTGCATAAATAAATTGCTAATAATTTTTGTATAACCATGGTACAATTATCTTAAAGTAATTGTACCATGTGTATAACTTTTTTTGATTCTTTTCTTTCATTGCATGATTTTTCGTAAATAATAAAAACCAGTATTACCATACTTTTTCTATAATGTTAGTTTTAACTAACCGAAAGATGGTGAAACGCAAAACACTAACCGTATGTTAAAAAGTTCCGGTTAACGATATCGGCGGTTTGTTAATGTTCCTGTTAAATTAAAATAATCGGACTTTGTGAAAATCAGCGTTAATGGTTAAATTCACTGTTGTAACGGACGTATGAGTAATATTTTATTACAGTTATTCAAAATATTAATCATACGTAATGTGTAACATGAATAAAAAGAAATTAGTTCAATTGTGGTAAAAAAATTCCATAAACATTTTTGAACCGAATTTGTGTATTTTAAAATGAGTTCAAACATTAAATGATATTTTAATAATAATTTAAAAATTCATAAAACAAACCGTAATTGAAATTTCTAGGCAAAAGGAAAAGAAAAAAACATTTTAAAAAATAAAGTAAGCAAAAAGGGATTTTTCAAAGCTTATTAAAAACATTTCATTGTAAAGATAATTCCAACAAAATCTGTTTATAACTAAATTTTAAAAAGAATTTAGTAAAAAAATTTAATTTTTTATGATATGAAATACAGCGAGTTTAATGTAATTTAATTTTTTTTAAAGATACTTGTAACGTCATTAGATTCAAATGTGTTTATGTATTACGACTCTTTATTTTAAAAAGTTACTTAGTCATAAGAACTTTTATTGGCTGACTAATTATTTTCTTGGCATTAACGGCAATACTAACATAAACATTAAAAAAAATGTTGTTAGGGCTATGTGATATCTGTGACATTTAAAACAATAATTAAGCAACCAGTTAGCTAGTTGCAGTTAAATGGTATCAAAACGAGAATGTTTTAGGTGAAATATCATTGGAGAAATGCTTAGTTATTTGTTGTTTAAGTTAAAAAAATAAGGTTAATGTTCTGTAAGTATTTTTTAATTAAAAAAAATTTCTCGAAAAAGCCTTGCAATTTAGCTTGTAGCCCAAGTTATTTCACATTTAATCATAAAACACTTAACTAGTTAACTGCTTGCAGAAAATTATATTTGAATGAATATTTTATTTGAAGTAGTAGTCATTTAAAACAACAAATACGAAATAAAATATTTCGGAAATATAATTTAATTTTTTATAAGCAATGATAAAGTGTTAAGTACATGTGAAACAGGTAACTCAATTTTAAGCTTGAGGACATTTTTCTTATTAAACGTACGAATCTTTCAACGTGAGCTTAGTTTCAAAGAACCATGTTGTTGTTTTCGACATTTCGTGCGAAATGCTGTTAAACTTTATTTTTATAAAATACTTGTACGAAAAATGGTTGAAACAATGTTGCAAAAGCTGTACTGTTCATTTTGGAAAAACGTATGAAATGTATCTGGCAACATTCAAACAACATATACATTTTAGTGCAAATAACTACAGGTTATGTTATGCAGAAATTTTTTTCAAAGTTTAAAAACGATCGTAAATGCGAGTTTTATTTATAAAAACTTTTAAAAAATAGGGGGCAAAAGACGGCGTTTGTTTCGAATCGAAATTCTACTCGATCGATCGAGTTGTCAATGCTTTTAATATAGGAATTAATTCTAAAAAGAATTTTAAAATTTCGATTCAAACCGAATGCCGTGATTTGTCCACAGAATACTAAAGCAACCAGTACAAAACCATAAGAAACATATATACATTTTTTTAGCAACTAAATCATACAACTGCCTATGGTCCACCCTAAATTTTTTCATTTAAATTATCTAAGTAAATAATAATAAAAATTTGTACTTAAATAAAGCATTAAATGAAGTTTTAAACAACATAAAACTCTTTTAAAATCATTAATAAGTTTTTTTTTAAAAATAAAGAATTTAATCAAGTAAACTTTGTTAAGAAGAGATTCATTGTTAAACCATGTGGATTTTATCTATGCAATAAAAAAATGTAGTATATTTTAAGGTGTTATAAAAAAATGTTGCTTTCAAATTATTAGACGAAATAAGCAATGTTCCTTAAATTGTTTTTTTGAAAATATCATCAAAACCTAATTTAATTGATGAACAAATTTTTAAAAAGAGAAGAACGATAACTCCTGTTGCTGATGTCAAAGTTATTTTTTATTTTAAATTTTTTAGTTATAAAATGTAACCTTCTTTAATAAATTAAATTAAATTTAAATAAAACTCTCATAAATAATTGCTTTGTATCATTAAATAAAAAGATAAAAAATCTTTTTTCTGTTAATTTCTTATACTAATTTATAATTGTTTGTCATCTGCGAATTAACCTGCCTTATAACAACCCAAACAACTTTTAAGCAGAAATAAGGAGGGAAAAAATTATATGAAAAGGGAATTGTATCTCAAGTTAACGAATATAAAGCTTTTGTCAACATAAGCAGCATATATATAAAAAGAAAAAAATAATAAATTAAAGTAAAATAAAAAGAAATGAAACAAAATTGATATATGTATTTATATGATTTACGCGTGATATAGAAAAATCCCTGTACAGCTAAAGCAAATGACAGTCGAGTCAACATACACAAACGCAAGCACAAACACGGAAGCTCAAACACGGAAGCTCAAACACTTACACTTAAATAAAAAGATTAGCATTGGGATGTGCATACAGCCGAGTTAAGGAAATGTACAAATACGATGATATTTTAAATCAAACGTTTGTATGTATAAACACAACTACTTATACGTATAAACTTTGTTACTTTCAAAATTTTTTTGTTTGTTCCTAATTGCAAGAAACTTAAATTTCAGAAATTTAAAAATTTTGTTCCCTGATCCAATAATCAGTAGATTACCTTAATACATAGAAGGTGCTATGTTGCTTTCAGGAATAAAATTTGCCGAACGCGATTAAAAAGAAGTCGGAAATGGTGGATATTTCCCATAATAACAAAATTTTTCGGTAAATCGTTTTTAATTCAAATATCGAAATTATCTGGGTTTACTAATATTATAAGGCTGTGGCAAACAAAGAAAATTTAAAAAAGGGCAAAACAATATTTTAACGTACCTACAATTCTTCCAAGGTATGCTATTGCTTTCGTACCAATCAAATGTCTGTAGCACCAAACATATTCAGTTAAAGAATTCTTTTGTATGAGATCTTCTGTTTTTATTTCAATTTTAGCAAAGTTTTGTTCACCTTTATTTCCGTTTGGTGAAATTTTTTAAAATTCTTTTAAAATCTTCTTTTTATACAAAAAAATTGATTTCTACTGTAAAATTAACTTTCTTTGTTGTAAAACCAACACAATTAATTCAGATTCTTTTTCTCCTGTTTTACTCCATAATAAATTGTCTTTTATCTGTCTGCACATTTAAGTGTGACCTGCAACACGAATATCTGTTTTAATGATTCCCATTTTAAAAAATCTCGCCAACCACCCATCTAGGCACTCAGGTTACCAGCCATTTAGCTAGTCTGGCAGTGATACTGACAATTACTCATCTGACTGTTGTTAGTCATTTGTCGTCAATGTCAAAGTAATGTTAAAATAAAATGTTGCTGATTTTCACGTATTCCTTTATACTTTATCCTTCTTTGAATTGTTTTCTCATATAAATTAGAGATTTTTTTTGAAGATTATAATTTTGATTGTAGGAAAGTGAAAATTTATTTTTTGCTTGGAAAAATTCAATTTACTTACAGAAAAAAATCGTTTACAGAAAATAATTTTCTTACAATTTTTAAATGGTTTTATTTAGAACTCTTAAAACATGCTTGTTTCTTTTAAAACATTGAAATTAAGTGATTTTTAAACCAAAATTTTTTTAGTTGCTGCAAAGTTTCTTAAAACCAATCGAACAAAAAATGCAAAGGATAATATAACTATAAAACTCTATAAAAAAGAGTTTGCTATAAATCAAATTTAGGCGACAAGAAGTAAACAATTTTTTTCATTAAATGCTTTCTTTATATTAAGCCGATGTTATTGCAAAGCTTAATTTTTGTTAATGTGTCATACGGACTTCCGGATGAGTGTAGCGTTTTTGAGGCTGAAATGAGGGCCGCAAAATTGTTAAAAAGAATTGCTGAGAAAAGAAGGAACGTGAATATTTTTTTCGACTCATTGGCTTCACTCAAGGCTTAACAAGGACATTATGTCAGATCTGTAATTGTAGACGCCTGTAGATATGCCCTCAGGGTGCTCATAGCAATACAAAAGGCTAAGTTCTCTTGAGTGCCGGGTCATTGTGACGTTGCCAGCTAAAAGGTTGCAGATAAATTGGTAGAGATAACGGGCCTCCCCGTGATATTAGGCTGGGTTGTGGTAAGGCTTCTAATGGGTTTCAAATATAGTTTAAAAGGGACTTGTATCGTGAACAAAGTGGGCCAAACCTGAAGGGAGAGGGATGAGATATTTGTTTTATTTTTCACTAAAAACTGAGGAATTAAAACAGAAATAATTCTGGGAAGAGGGACAGGGATGATGAAGAGGGGCTTAGGCTTCTGTGGTCCGCACTAGGAGAGCAGGGGACCTCTGAGGTACATAATTAGGACTGTCACGGGATACTGCCCAATAAGATATTGTACTGGTATATGGGGTAACACTGAAGGGTTTGCGGGGATGAGTAAAGGAGAGACAGTCGCTGCTCAAGACTGTGGACCCAACTTTAATTAGTCTAGCCTGTGCCAGACTACTTGTCCACATGGTTTAAGATTTCGCATTTTACTAGTGGAACTTTTAGATCCTTGTGTATGTGGCGGCCTTTAATAAACGAAAGAACACCAGTAATCATTCTTAAGATTTTGTTTTGACGCCGTTGAATTTTCCCTTTGTTGGAAATGGAGGTAGTGGCCCATAGTTGTATGCCGTAGCACCTAATTTATTTAAAAATTTAGCTGTAAGGTAGGAGTTTACAATCCAGACGTTGTACAGAAACTTTTGCAACTAGCCAATGAGCTTAAAAAGTTTTGAATTTAATTTATGTCAACTTTGATCCAGGTACGTGTGTGTGTGAGAGATTTTTGAACTTTATGCTCATTATATGCACTTGTTTCTTTACCTTTTCCTCTGACAACAAAAATTTTACTTGTTATTTTTTATAATTTAAAGTGAAATTGAGCATTAAAATTACTGTTTTCATAGCAGCAAACAAACACTCATTAATAACTTTAGTATTGCAGGATGTTGTATAAGTTTTTGGTTCCCTTTCATTTTCCAAGAACTTGATATTTAACAACAAATTCTTGATAAACAATTTTGTTTGTACTTTGTGTTGCAGCAAAGTGAACTAATTTTATATTTTTACTGAATAAAATTTGCTTATTATCATAAATAAATGTCACTCTTGTAAAATTTTTTTTTTATTTTTTTGAAGGTTTTGTCCTTGATTTTACTTTCTGTTGGCTTTAAGGTATTAATGTGGGACAGGAGGAGAAAGTATTTTAAGGTTGTGGACAATTTTAGTTTTTTCTGTTTATTAATAATATTGGTTGGTGACATAAAGTACTGAAAAGCTGTGGAAACACTTCCAAAAGTATGCCCATCTTATTTATTAAGGTTGACTGACATTAAATAATTAATATTTGTTTTGCTAAGTTTTTGTTTTGGCTAAATAGTTTGTTTTATATACAGTGGAGTTGATAACTTACAAACATATAGCAAGGTGAAGACAAATTTATTTTTTTAAAATTTTTCGTATTTTTAGCAACAGTTTCTGAGACTTTCATTAACTAGAGTCAAAGCCGCTGAAAGCTTCAGAAACAAGGGAACAGGGGTTTTAAAAACTTTGATAGTTTTGCCAAAATGAGGGACCAATATTAACCTTTGGAGTTTAACAAGTAGTGGCTGCGTTAGATATCATGACTGACGAGAGTCAGAAGCTTCTGGCAATAGTAAAGACTTAAGCCTTAAATACGAAAAATATTACATGATCTGAGGCAAAAAAGATTAACTTCACGTAAAACGCCCCAAATTAGGAAGAATAATAGACTTTTTCATAATTAAAAAATTGATGAATTAAGTTCTAAAAGAACACAAAACTGATCGAAGTAAATATATATCTCTCGATAGCTAAATATGATCACATACAGAATAATCAGATTTCTTTCGGAATTTTGGTAGAAATATCACACCCAAATACGACTAAAAACATCTTAAACTACTAAAAAAATCAAATAATTAAATCCGTTTTCAAGAATATTATGCACAACTTACCCTAAAGGCAAACTCTCTTAAACTCCTATTGGCAAGGTCACAGTATTCAAGTGATCTTTATTTCTGGAAATTATGCTGTTGCAGTGTCTACTTACTATTATTCACTTAAAACATATCATGCTTGAAAATCAGACTTTCTTCAAGCCAAAATTTCAAATGGTTTAAGTTACAAGCAAAAATTTTTGCAAAATGGTTACACCCATCACAATGAAATTACCCTTAAATAAAGTTATCCCTATTAAAAGACATTTTTCTAGAAATAATATAATAAGACATTTAATCAAAATATTAAAAAGATAGACAAAACAACTTTAAGTATATATGTGCCCCTCACTGTAGTTACTTGGTTTGTTAGTTGGTCAGATTTCGGTTTGGTTTAACAACTGCTGTTGTTTGAAGGTAAACAAAAATCATTAAATTTTTATAATGACATATTTTGTTGTGTCATTTGCTATACAAGTTTCCTAAAAACTTTTTTGGCAAGAAATTTTTATTGTGAAATCAAACAAAAATTCATCAATGAAATAAGAAAAAACAAGTAAGAGCACTACGTTTGGCAGTGCTGAATTTTATATACTCTTTAAACTGATATTGTTGTTTACTAAGTCACCTGAACTAGGCAAGTTCCTTTTGAAACGTTAATATTGATTGGTTAAAATACAAAAAATTTGTCAGCACTTACTGCTCTAAAAACTTACCGCTAAAAACTTGCAAAGGCATCGATGATTGTCTGAACAGCCTTAATGGAACATAAAAGAAGCCATGGAACATGCTTCTTCTAACTATCGTCAGACTTAATGCAACAAAATTTTTTCAGCCGATGTGCAACAGCTTTTATCTGAAAAAAGAAGAGCCCGAAGAGAATGGCAAAAGCACAGATCACCCCAACTTAAAGCCAAGTTAATAGAATGCACAAACTCACTTAAAAATTTGCTAAGAGGCATCTCTTAAGGAACCCCTAAAAGGTCAAGACTCGACTCTTCAGACGAATTTTTCACTTTGGCAATCAGCTAATATTTTAAAGAAAACGTTGTTGCAAAATCCCTACTTCGTAATCTGAGAGGATCTTGGGCAAGAAATGATAAAGAAAAATGTAATCTGCTCGAAAGTCATACATGAGGAAGTTACCACAGTTTTTTGCTAGATGTCCTTTGGAAATACGTTTCCAACTTTTAGATGTCGTAGAGACTTTCGCTGATTTAAATGCTAAAACAGCTTCTGGCCTTGTGGAAAAAAGCAACAAAAGGCTTTAAGAGCTGCCTTGCACAACACAAGGAATATTTATTTATATTTTAAACTCCATATTTCATCTCGAACCATTCTCGTCAGTATGGAAAGTTGCCTTGGTAAAGATTATTCCTAAGCCGGGAACAGATCCTTTGAAGGTGGAGTCTTGCAGGCCTATAAGTCTGTTACCAACCATGTCAAAACTGTTCGAAAAATTGCTTAAAAACAAGTTGACCCCGATCTTAAATGACAATAACTGTACTCCGAATCAACAATTTGGCTTTCGGAGTCAATATAGTTCTATCGAACAAACCCAAAAATTGGTAAAGGTTATAAGAAAAGCCTTTGAGGAAAAGAAATACTGCTATGCGCTATTAATTGATGCCCCTTAAGCCAGTGATACAGTTTAGCATAAAACCCTGTTAAACAACCCTGCGGGAAAGTGGTGTCAATTGGTCGGCGTACCCGTCCTGTTACCGGTACAAAACATGAATTGCACAAAAGCTGTTGGTCGTGATTGGTTAAAAATGCACACATCAAGTATCTAGTTCAAAGGTGTTAAAGAGGTTAGGGGAAAAAATAGAAACACTGGTCCCTTCACATAAACATACATCTGTTTATATAAACACACACACACGCCTTAATACAAACAAAGTATATTGAACAGGATCTTAAGCAATAAATGCAAAATTTGCTTTTATAGGATTGGCCTGTAACCCGTTCTTAGGTGTTAGTTTTGAACCAATTGCCCCCTCCAATGACAACGCAATGTAAAAATGACAGGTTCTCTTCATATAAAGTGTTGGAACTAGAACCAGTCCTTACCCTAAAGGACCGTTCACGTCAATAGTTTTGGACCAGTTCACTTCCCCGTAGGGAAGTTAAAACTTAACTTACCAGTGAATATATTCAAACTTTTGACAAACTTGCCGACAATTTATGATAAAAAAAGAAAACTGCTTAAGCTGTCCTAAGCCAACAGGGGCGAAGGTACCTCAAGGGAGTATTTTAGGTCAAATTCTGTATGTGCTTTACACAGCAGACATGCCCACCAACAATCTTACTCATGTGTCAATATTTGCTGATGATACCGCTTTCTCGTACTCATAAAGACCGTAAAAAGGCCTTGAACCAACCTCAACAACACGTAACCCAAGTAGAGAAATGGGCAAAGTTATGGAGAATATAAATTAATGAACAAAAATACACCCCGTTACTTTTATTTTACGCAAGGAAACATGGCTCAAAATTCTTATTAAAAACCATACAGTGCCTCAACGAATTGATACGAAATATCTTGGCATTCACCTGGATTGACGCCTCACATTGAAGTCACATTAAGAAAGCGAAGCTGTTAAAAATGCAACTTAAAACGGCCCAAATCCCCTAGCTAATTGATAGAAGCTCTGTGCTACGTCTTGATTGCAAACTTTTACTCTACAGCTCAATGTCAAAACCAATTTGCTGCTACGAGATACAATTAATGCGCCTTGTTTCGCCTCCATAATAAAAAAATTAATGCTGTCAAAATAAAATCCTAAGGATGATAACTGGAGCTCCTTGGTTCATTAAAAACAGCAACAACCACAAAAAATTACAAACGGAATGACAAGCTGATATATACCCTCATCACTATGTGAAGGGTATAATAAATAAAATGAAAGGGAATATAATATTCATTGTTGTCAAAAGTATGCTAAAACTAAACTCCTACTGCCTTTCAATTGTTTTTTGTCATTTGATTTTGTTCAATCCACTTCAAAAAACAGCCCATAAATTTTTAATTAAAAAAAGGGATAAAAAATGGAAAAAACCAACGTTAATTTCAAGTGGATAAAATCAGCGAAAATTAGTTATTTGTTGGAAACCACTCGTTAACGTGGTATAAAAGTGTAATAATTAATAAGAAAGAAGGAGGCATTAAAATGAAAGAAAAAAGCAAAAAGAAACAAGTTACACAATTAACTTTAAAAAAAAAATAAAAAAAATGTTTGCTCTAGATAATTTGACCTGAGAATATTTAAAGGTTTTTATAAGATTGTAAAACAAAATCTTGCTAGCACCCGTGTTGAGACCTTTTTTATGTTTTAATGTAAATTACAAGACACATTAAGAAAAAATGCAAAATTTGACTTTTAACAAATCCCTTAATTCTAGTCATTATTCTAAAGGTAGTAGTTCAAAGGTTTTGGAATTTTAAATGGTTTTGTTATTATGTTTTGGTGGCTTAAGTGAAATACAAAATATTCTAGTTTAAGGTGTTTTGCTAAATAAGTAGAAAAGTATGCCAGTTAGAACTGGTGCAAGAAGTCTTAAAGTATGTTTAAGTTCTTAAGTTGGATTAAGCTTTATTAAGGCAAAATACATGCTAAGGTTTTATGCTAAGTATTAAAAGTGTATTATTTATAATATGTGTTTTAGTTTTTAATTTTATTTAGAAGAAAGAAACAAATGTTGGCCAGTGTAATAAATTCCGCAGCTATAAGTCAAAATTATTTTTGGGGTTAGTTTTATGTAGTGAAAAAATTTATTAAAAAATAAAAATCAGAGACTGTAAAAATTATGCCAAGAAAAAAAAAATAACAACAAAAATTGTTAAGTGCTTTTTGATGTTATATCTTTTCTTCCTTGAAAATATAAATATTAGTTTTTTATTTTGAATGATATAAAAACATACATACTTAAAATAGTCCGGGTATACAGACTCGTTAAGAAAACGTGAAATATTAATTTAAAAAAATTAGTAGCGCCAATTTTTATACAAAATAATAAAAAAAATTGTAAGTTAAATCAAAAAAGTTCAGGCAAGTTTCATGCATGAAATGCGTGAAAATTGATAAAAAAAAACAGAAAAAAATAGTTAATTTAGCAAAAATAAAAATACATTAATCAAAATCGAAAAATAATTATTATTGCTAAAAAAAGTAAAATCTAAAGATTAAAATTGTTTATTTTTTTTCTGGTTTTTTGACAATTTCCTTTTAGCTTTAGGTTCTTTTTAAAAAACCAATCACAATACCCTACGGGTAAGTGAACTAGTCCAAGACTATTGACGTGAACGGTTCCTTAGGGTAGGGGCTGGTTCTAGTTCTTGCACTTTATATGAAAAGAACCTGTCACTTTTACATTGCGTTGTCATTGAAGGGGGCAATTGGTTCAAAAGTAACACCTCAGAATTGGTAACACGCCAATCCTATATAAGCAAATTTTGCATTAATTGTTTAAGATCCTGTTCAATCTACTTTGTTTGTATTTACGCGTGTGTGTGTATATATGTAAACAGATCTATGTTTATGTGTAAAGACCAATATTTCTATTTTTTCCTCTACCTCCTTTAAGACCTTTTAACAAGTTATTTGATGTGTGCCGATCACGACCAAAAACTTTTGTCCAATTCATGTTTTGTATCTGTAACAGGACAAGTACGCCGACCAATTGACACCCATTTCCCGCAGGGTAGTTACAGTTTGAATGTTTTTAAACATAATCTAACTCCATTTATTAGACCAAGATAACAGACAATACTTAATAATATTTTTTTTTTTTTTTTTTTTTTTTTTCATATATTTTATTATTGGATCTTCGCTTAAGCGAACTAACAATAAGTATTCAAATCTTAAGACTAAGTAATTAATATTAGCCCAGCCAGTGCCAGACTAAAATTTAAGTTCTCATAATAAAAAAGTTATCTTCATCTAAGCGCAATAGTATCCCTCTTTTTCAGTCGGGAGTGTCTACTATGTTGCAAGATACTTCGAGCGAGCGGATTTGGATGCGTTTCCAGCTTATTTAAATACTTGTCCACATATTTCAGGATTTCGCTTTTAACACGCGGAACTTCTAGATCCTTATGGATGTTGCTGTTTTTCACATACCACGGAGCACCAGTTATCATTCTTAGGATTTTATTTTGACGGCGTTGTATTTTTTCGATGTTAGAGGCGGAAGCAGTGCCCCATAATTGTATACCGTAGCACCAAATTGGTTTTAAAATCGAGTTGTAGAGTAGAAGCTTACAATCAAGACGTAGCACAGAGTTTCTACCAATTAGCCAGTGGATTTGAGCAGCTTTAAGTTTCATTTGCGTCAGCTTAGCATCTATATGAGGCTTCCATGTAAGGCGGCGATCTAGGTGAATACCAAGATATTTTGTCTCAGATCGTTGAGGCACATTATGGTTGTTGATAGTGATTGGAGGGCACGTTTCTTTGCGTAAAGTAAAAGTTACGTGGGTACATTTTTGTTCATTTATCTTTATTCCCCATAACTTTGCCCATTTCTCGACTTGGGTTACGTGTTGTTGCAGCTGGTTCGAAGCCTCTTTAGGGTCTTTGTGAATACTAAGAAAAGCAGTGTCGTCAGCAAATGTCGACGTGTGTGTGAAACTATTGGTTGGCATATCTGCCGTGTAAAGCAAGTACAAAATTGGACCTAGTATACTTCCTTGAGGGACACCAGCCTCTATTGGTTGGGAACAACTTATTTGGTTTCCCTCTTTGATCATAAATTGTCGGCCTGTTATGTATTTTTCTAAAAGGTTGAAAATATTAGCTGGAAGGTTGAGCTTTAGTTTGTTTAGAAGGCCTTCATGCCATACTTTGTCGAAAGCTTGTGAGACATCGATAAAAAGCCCGGAGCAGTACTTTTTTTCCTCAAAGGCTTTTCTTATAACCTGTACCAACCTGTGAGTTTGTTCGATGGTACTATGTTGACTTCTAAAGCCGAATTGGTGATTTGGAATGCAGTTGTTGTCATTCAGGATCGGATTTAGCTTGTTTTTTAACAGTTTTTCGAACAATTTTGACATTGTGGGTAACAAACTTATGGGCCTATAAGATTCTACCTTCGAGGGATCTTTGCCAGGCTTAGGAATCATCTTTACTAAGGCAACTTTCCATATAGGCGGAAAATGTTCAAGCCGAATTATCGCGTTAAAAATAAAAAGAATGATTCTTTTAGCAGTAAGAGGCAGTTCTATGAGCATTTTGTTGCTTATTTTGTCAACGCCAGGAGCTTTTTTACCGTTAAGGTTAGCGATAGCCTCTACAACATCTGCAAATCGGAAACGTATTTCTAGAGGACGTCTTGCAACAACAGGCGGTAATTCCCTCACGTCAGTGCATGAATTGGGAGTGAATACGTTTTTGAAGTGATTTGCGAACAGATCGCATTTTTCTTCATCATTTCTAGCCCAGGATCCTCTCAGATTGCGCAGTGGTGGTTTTGCGATAACAGGTCTTTTAAGACGTCTGGCTGATCGCCATAAGGAATAATTTGTCTGAGGAGTCGCGTCTAGACCTTCCAGGTACTCTTTCAGTGATGCCATTCTGTGAGCCTCCAACAAGCTTTTTAGTTGGGTTGTACATTCTTTCAGCTTAGTTTTAAGTTGGGGCGATCTATGTTTTTGCCATTCCCTGCGGGCTTTTCTTTTTTCAGATACGAGCTTTTCCACATCTTCAGAGAAAATTTTGTTGTACCTAGCCTGGCGGTAGGTAGAAGACGCATGTTCAACGGCTTTTTTAATGTTTTCATTTAGGACGCTCAGACAATCATCTATGTCTCCGGGAGTTTTTAGCGATTGGTTCTCCGCGCAGTGCGTACTAATATATTTTTTATATTTCAACCAATTAATTCTTTTAGATAAGAAAAACTCACTAGCTGCTATTTGGTGAGGACTGCAAATAGTGATTATTGTGGGTGAGTGGTCAGAAGATAAATCCAAGGAGGCTTGAGCCTCAATGAGCTCCAAGGATATACCTTTTGCTACGCCAAAATCAATTACGTCTGGAATTTTATTGTGGTCTGTTGGCCAGTAGGTTGGTTGTCCAGTTGAAATAACGAAAACTCCCATTTCCGACACGGAGTCATACAAGACACGACCTCTGGGACTAATTAGGCGGGAGCCCCAGTATGTGTGCTTAGCGTTATAGTCTCCAGCAGCTATAAAGCGGGGACCTAATGATTTGTAGAAATTGTTGTACTGATCCTTCGTTATGGAGAATCTGGGTGGACAGTAAACTGATGAAATAACAAGGTTATGGAAAAATTCATCAATGCAGACGTTTGTTGCTTGCATATAACATTCAGATAGGCCACCCAACCATTGGTGCTTAATTCTTGATTTGATTAAAATAGCAGAGCCACCACAGGATCTATCCCTGGGATCTTTTGAATCATAAAAATTGTATCCACTAATTTTAAAAGTGCTTCTAGATGTCATATGAGTTTCGGAAATCAACATGACATCGATTTTTTGGTGTGTTAAAAAGAAGTCGAGCTCGTTTTTGTGTTGGCGGATGCCGTTTGCGTTCCAGAAACAAACCCTGAGGCAGTTCATGGTCTTTTAAGCATGGCCTGCAGAAGAGCAGACTGCATTTTCTGCATCTCCTGCATCATGCTAGCCATTTGCGCCATTATATGCGTAAATTGTTTGACCATATTGTCAATTACGGCTTCCAGACGGCTAAAATTGGGACCAGTTGGTTCACTTGTTGGCACTTGTTGTTGTGTGGTTGGTTGGTTTGGCCTTTGTTCATTGGACTGGTTTGACTTTAGAGCGTTGGCGTAAGAAATTTGACTTGTAGTTGGCTGTGATAACTGGGGAATGTTTGTTGTTGGTATATTTAACGGCTGGGGAGGGGCAGGAACTATCTTCGGCTTAGATGAGCGCATAACTAAATCATAGACAGGACAACCTCTGTAGTTGGCAGTGTGGTTTCCACCACAATTGCTGCACTTCTTCACCCTGGGGTCATCTTTTGGTTTGTCGCACTTAATAATATGGATCTTCGAAATACTGAACATATACAAGGTGGGCCAAAAGAAGTAATCTGATATTTATTGGCTCTTATTTTTTTTCTAAATGAAAGATTTTGATCCTGTTTTTTGTAAGGTTTGCTTAAACCTTTAAAATTTTATTAGTCAAGTCGAGAAGACTATATCTATCACAATCGATTGCTTAGAAGCTCATTTTATGGCATTATTCATCAATTCGGCGAGAACTTCGGGCGACAAATTCTCGCACTCGTGGTTAATGTTGTCCTTAAGGAAGGGTATCGAAATTTGTTAACGTAAATACGGGACTTCAAAAAACACCACAAAAAATTCTGGAGCGGTTAAATCGAGCAATCTTGCCGTTTAACCAGCGGCATCCTTGAAAAAAAATGGCTCGATGAATCTTTTAGCGTGAACAGTGCACCATGCAGTCACGTTGAGCGGTTGTGATGGCTTTTTGTGCATCAGTCGTGGATTTTTGTTGCCCCAGAAGCAATGGTTTAGCTTGTTCACGTGCCCGCTGAGGTGGAAATGAGCCTCATCGCTTATTATGATTTTGGTCGAAAAATCGTCTTCTTCGGCCTCGAGATTGAGGATGGCTTGAGCGTAGGTAACATGCATTTGGTGGTCAACAGGCAGCAACTGATGTACGTGCAACATACGCAGATCTTTGTTACCTTTAAGAAAAGCTCTTCGTCTAATTTAAAAAAAATTCCAAATCGTACATAATTTTTAATTTTTAGCAAAATATAATTCTATCCCTTTAGTACCCCTTAGCGCCAATATTAAAAAAATGTACCAAAAATATATGAATATATTTTGGTAACCTGACCATGTTTCTAACTTAATTGGTTTTAAAGTTACAAAAAGTCCAAAAACATAATTTTAGCCCTTTTACCCTCCTAGGGTCCAATAATTTAAAAAGGACCCAAAAACCTTTTGTTTATTTCTCAAGAAAAAAGCGCCAAACCTTTTTAAATTATGTTTCTATCTTATATACTTCAGAAGATAGTTGGCTACCGATTTTTTCCTTTTGGCCACTTTTTACCCCTTTACGGACCGAATTTTGAAAAATTTATATGTATTTAAAGCAACATGGAAAGCTAAACACGTGTTATAAATTTCACATATTTAGATCTACGCGTTTAATCAGTATGACTATAGTTAATTTTGTTACGCAATTTATAACCTGACCTTCCCACAAAAATGGGCGTAGTGTGGGCGTTACAGCAATTATTTTCAAAAAAGTAGGCTATTGTTCCTTCCAGACTTGAAGTAACTCCCTGTAAAAATTTCAAAAAAATCTCCCCTTCTTTATATAATAGATAAGAAATTGCTTAAAGTTGTGTTTCGATTTTTTTTGGGTTTAGAGGTTACAAGAAATACCCAAGGAGCAGTGACGTTCCTTCTAATGTGCTCAGGTGTTCTCTGCACAGCCTAAAATATTTACGTCTATTTAGGTTTTTTTGTAATTATTAAATATTAAGAATTCTTTATTATTGGCTTTACAATTTATATATACATAAATAAGTGGAAGTGAAATAAGTGTATACACACATACATACATATGTATGTATATTGAACCAACATTTTATTTTCATCTTGCATATGGACAATAACAATAATAAAAAAGCAAAATGTTTGATAGCAAACATAAAAAGAAAACAACACACAATTAAAATCTACTAGTTGTTCTTCAAATATAAGAGCACCAATTTACTAAAGAAACAAAACACTTCATGAAAAAAATTTAGATCACCTATACAAGTAAAGCGTTCGCCAATTTAACCAGCACGAAGTGGCTTGGTTGCTGTAGGTTTGAAACTTTTCTTTTTTTTTTGAAAACACAACAGAAAATAAAGCCGCGGGTATTTCAGTTGTTCTTCAAACTTAAGCGCACTCATTTAACAAGGAAAAGCAAAAAATTAAAAAAAAAAAGTACCACAATTTATATGCAGCGAGGGTGCGCTAAGTAAGTGAGCACCTGCTTGATTGTTTCTTATTTCAAACTTTATGTTTGAGTTGTGTGTTGCAAAGAATAAGTAAATGTGTGAATCATTGTTGCCAGCCCACAGCTTAGGTTACACTTTCCAAAAGTGAAAAATACCCAATTTTAATGATAAAGAACATAAAAAAAATATATTTAAAAATAGCTCAAGTCTATCGGCTGTATTCATAATAACTATTGCAGTTCTATTAGAGGGGTATTTGAATGATATATATGGAATAATTGCCAAATAAACCCTTAATAAACCTACAATAATTATTATAAATACAGGCATGTGTTTTTTTTAACATAATTATGTTTAAATTTACAACAAAAACCCCCAGTTCATAAAACGTTTGCACAACAAATAATACAAGTTCTTATGTATGCCCAATTTTTAGTGTTAGTAAAAAAAACTTTTTAATTTAGCCAAAGGTGGCAACAATGGTGTGTATGAAGTTATGTGAGTGTGAGGAACTTCAACTTGTGTTGTTTAAGTCATAAATTCTTCATTTTATGAATAACATTGACGAAGAGCAGACGTTAATTTTAAAATGGAATGTAATTGCGTAATTGAGAGTTTATTAAACAAACCCTTTTCGCAATTAAAAACTGAAGAAAAATCCAATTTTATTTCAAAAGGTAGACCAACACCACCTTTGCCAAATCTCACTTGCACAGTTAATTCAAAAAACCGGACTTTTACTAGGCACTTTTTTGTGTCTAGTTATAAAGAAAAATCTTGGCTATGCGGTTGTCCCGTTATAAATAAGTTATTTTGTTGGAACTGTTTGCTTTTTGCCAAAAATAGCGAAAAGGGTGTTTGGACTGCAGGTTATAATGACTTAAATCATTTAACATCGGCAATGACAAAACATCAAATGAGTCAAGCACATATTAATAACAGCATATCCTTAAAAACATTTGGAGATGTGCGCGTTGATTTTTTACTTGATGAACAAAAACGAATTTCAGTTTCAAGACATAATGAACAAGTTTCAGAAAACCGTCAAGTAATTCAACGACTTGTAGATACTGTATGCTTTTTAGGTACACAAGAGCTAGCTTTTAGAGCCAACGATGAAACTGAGAAATCAGAAAATAGAGGGAATTATATTGAATTACTGCACCTAATTGCCAAATATGACAGCAAACTAGATCGTCATTTATCTTCATCACAATATTTCAAGGGCACTTCTAACCACATTCAGAATGACTTGATTAATGCAATTGGTACTGTAGTTTTAAATAATATTGATATAGAGATTAACAAAGCTACGTTTGTTTCTGCAATGTTAGATGAAACAACAGATATAAATAAAAAGTCCCAATTGTCGTTCGTTTTTAGATACGTTGATTGCAAAGGTATTGTGAGGGAGAGATTTTATAAGTATTTGGATGTAAGTGATGGTCGTACAGCCAAAGCCATTTCTGAAAAGCTTATTGACTTAATAAAAAGTAAGAATTGGGGAGCAAAACTAATAGCTCAGACTTACGATGGTGCACCTGTTATGTCAAGTGATTTAAATGGTACTCAGGCTAAGGTTAGAGAGGTGTTCCCAAGTGCTATGTTTATACACTGCAATGCACATGTTTTAAATCTAGTCCTTTCACAATCAGTAAGCTATATTCAAGAAGTGAACATATTTTTTACCACTTTGAACGGATTGTCAGCATATTTCTCCCACTCAACTAAGAGATCTCAATTTTTTGATCAGGTTCTAAAACGGAGACTTCCTACTATTGCTACCACGAGATGGAATTATTCATCTCGACTTGTTAATATAGTTTTTGCATACCGTCTTGATCTCATATTATTATTTGAGGAGATAATAGATGATCCAGACACTTGGGGCGCGGATGCGATTCAAGCTAGAGGATTTCTTCAGTTTTTAAGCACTTTCAACACAGTTTTCATGTTGGAAACGTTTCATGACATATTTGCATCTACTGACATTCTATTTAATATTCTTCAAACGAAATCATTAGATATTCAATATTGTTTTGAACACATAAAAATAACTAAAGAAAAAATATTGGAGTACAAGTCAAAGTTTGATGACCTTTTTAGTCGGACAAAAAGCTGTGCTTGTGCAATTTTCAAGCGGGGTGAAAGTTCAGATGGTTTCCAATTACGATACAAGTCCTTATTTAATAAAGTAATTGATACTTTATTCACTCAAATGGATACCAGGTTTAGATCTTTTGAAAATATGAAATTTATGGAGCTATTAAATTCAAAGAGATATATTGATTACCAAAGTGCATTTCCCCATGAAGCTTTCGAAAGTCTTCAGAAATCCTACGGATTGTTTTTTGATTTTATTAAACTCAAAAATGAATTAGTTGTATATTATTCGCATTTACAGTTCCGTGAAATATTTATTAAAGATATTCCTGGAACCTTAATATATTTAGATTTAAGAGACACCTTTTCTGAAATTTTCAATTTGAGCACATTAATACTAACAATTCCTGCATCAACCAGTTCCGTAGAAAGATCCTTTTCCGCTCTTAAAAGAATTAAGACTTATTCACGAAACCAAATGCATGAAGAAAGATTGTCTGAATTGGCAATTATTTCAATTGAAAAACAATTTCTTAAAAGCCTAAAAACAAAAAATTCTTTTTATGATGAAGTAATCGAAACTTTTGTAAAAAAAACTCGGCGTATTGAACTTACATATAAGTAAAAATATTATAAAAAAAAAATAAAACCCAAAAAAATAAATAAAAATAAATTAATGTGCTGTTTCTACAAGCCAATTGAGTGATTGTCTTGGACGATTTATGTGTATTTTGTTTGTGTTACAATAACAAAATACACATAAATTGTCTAAGACAATTACTCAATTGGCTTGTAGAAACAGCACATAAATTAAAAAAAATATATAAAAAATCAAAAAAACTTAAAACAAAAAAAAATACAAAAAACAAAAAAACTCAAAACAAAAAAATATTAATTAAATAAAATGGGACCTTTGTCTATCACGTCCTTGTCGTGGTCCTGGAAAAACCGAGTATAGACGTTATATAAAAGTTCAAAAGTAGGAGAGAACACCTTGACAAAAACCTCACGGCACGTCACTGCCAAGGAGTGTCCTTATATAAGCTTCACTCAGTTTTACCTATTAGTGTTTAAAACGATAATGTATCAGGCAACCTTCCGTTGTTTTCTTAAGTAGAGGACGATACCGTTTAAATTTTTTTTGTATCATTTGTGGTTAGTAAAATAAAAAATCTATAGGCTTTCTTTTATTTTTACCCAATATTTTTAAGCGTAGCCTGAAACATTGTTTTTTCTATAATAAAAATAGCTACAAGCAAAACGACATGATGTCCTAACGAATTTTTTTAGTTTAGTTATAATTAATATTATAATAATTCTTTTTGTGTAAAACGTAAAGAAATAATTTAATTAAAAAATTTAAGCTGTTTTTTGTAATAAATGTGTATCAGATCTGTTTTCTACAAACTTAACTTATTTAAAGAAAATCTGACTATAGGGCTACTTATCATTCTTAAATATAAAATAAAAGCTACATTCTTATAAATAATTTTATTCCATAGTAAGCGTTCTTCGAAAAAATTTAATGTTAGTATTTATGAGTCCTTTATTTGAGTTAATTAAAGTGAAAAAAAGGAGAAACCCCTAAATAATTTTAAAAAATTTAAATGAGACATAACGATAAAAAAATATTCAGTTTAATTAAAACCATTCACTTGGCGACTATTTAAAATCACGATGATAATATATTGCAATAGTTGCTGTTAGCTTGATTACGGCAAGTGTCACCAATAAATCCATCAATTTGTAAACCAGCCGCCATTGCTCTAGTATTTATCCAACTGTTAAGTTCAAAGTATTGCCACTAACGACGATTTTATAGCAAAAATATTTTTCAAATTTATTTCTAATTTTTTAAGGTTAACTTTTATATTTTGCATATTTTGCATAAATTTCGTGTTCATTAAGGTTTGTTCTGTTTGTGTGAAAGAGAATATTTTTATCAGCTTTTTTTTTATTTTTTTATTTGATATGCTTTAAACATTTTATATTTCGTAACATTTAGAAAATAAATATGCTCAAAATCTATTCGATTTATTGGAGTGTAAAAATATTCTTTTACAAATCTCTATGACTACAATGCCTCTTTATTTTTGATTGCATGACATCACGCCGCATCCTATCTTGAATATGTTGTTAAACATCTCTTCATATTTCTAGTTTGATACGAATACAAACACTGATATTGTCATCATTATCATAATACATAACGACGTCACCACCTGTATTGTTGGCAGCACAATCATCGTCGTCATAATCATTATTATCGCTCGTGAAAACCTTTTGTGACTGTAAATGTATGAAGGTTTGTAAGAAAGTAAAAAAAAAGAAAGCCATAAGATTTATAAGAATCGACAAGTTTTGTTTTTAACGCACAAAATTTATAATAATAAACTGTCAGCAGAGTTGGCTTATTGCAAATGAAGAAAACAAAAATATACATAATCTGCTGCGATGACTGACTGTATGGGTAACAGAGAATTGATGATGAAGTGCTTTGAAACAATTGATGTATGAGAAATATTTTCTATTTTCTTTTAATTTTAGGAATTACGAAAATAAATTGGGGAAAATATTATGTAAATGCTACCTAAAATGCCACATTCTTGAAGACAGAAGCTATTTTGATAAGATGTTATTAAGATTTACGCCCAATGAACAATAAGCCTGAATACTTAAGCAGAATTTAACCCGCTACATCGTAGGCGCATTAAAAAAATAGTAAGCAAATCACTATATGAAAGAGGGTACTATGTCGTTACCTTAGTATAGAAAGGCCCTAGCCTGGCTTTTTTATTAAGCCCAGATTTTAATTTATTTTGATAGATGGTCTGCCCATATATATATATATTTTATAGTTTTCGAAACAGAAATCTTACAATCTTGAGCAAGTTTATCGACTTCCCTATCTTTAAGGATCCAGAATATATATTCTTTATGGGGTCGCAAATGGATAAAAAAAATATTATAAACGAAATGACAATCCGATATATACCTTTACACACCGCATGGCTCTTGAAAAAAAACAAATTAAGCAGAAAAAATATATACGTATTGCTAGGTACACACTTTGCAACGTGTTTTTGCAACACGTTAAATATTACCAACTATGGAACCAACAGTGAAACATGCCTGGTTGCAGAAACATGTTGCAAAGTTTGTAGCTAGCATATTATACCGTGTGCATCTGTTGTTTTTGCAAGAGTGTTAACAGCAATAGTAAGCTATAACTGTCAAACTCCTTTCATAAAAAAGGTTTTTACTATTTTTATACGCTTTCCATAAGTGATAAGGGTATATATAAGTTTGTCAGTCCGTTTGAAATATGAATATGGGGTCCCAAAATTTTTAATTTGAGTCCCCATAAAGTATATTTATTCTGGATCCTTATAGATAGGGAAGCCGGTTTAGCGTTGTCCGTCTGTCCATCTATCTGTCTCTCCGTGTTATGGTTGAAGTCAACTTTCTGAAGCCCCCCGATGTCGCATATACCCGTCGGTAACATCAATCTGTCACAAATATCTGCGAAAAAATTGGTATTAAAAATTAAGAAAAATTTTGTAATAAATGACCGAGATATTGGCAAAAAACCAAGACAACCTCCTCTTTTTTAATACAAAAAAACAACAAAGAACATACTCATGTATTTAATAATAAAATAAAACAACAAAAAAAAAAAAAATTGACTCAGTCATGTTGATATTATTGAACCACACCCAAAACAAAAACTTTATTAGTATTAGCATTCATACATATAACAGGGTTGCCATACAATACTTAATATATAACAAAAAATTTTTTAGATCACTCCTACGGCTTCCAGGGTTCTCTCACAAAGGTAAAATTTAAGACCGACCCCAATTAGTTTATCCACCAAAACATTTTTGTGGAACATACTTACCCTCTATATCCAGCCTCTAACCTGGTTGCCAAACAAAACTTAAAAAACTAAGGTAAAAACCGCTATAACTTCCCCGGAGTCACCCCTAGAGAAATAAAATGTATCACAGACCTCCATTAGTTTTTCCTTCCAAATGTATTCCTACAATATACTTACCCCCTATCTCCACGCCCTAAGAGGGTTGCCATAAAAAATTGAAAAAAAATATGTTAAAATGCCTACAACTTCTTCAGAGTCTGCCTTAGAGAAAAAAAGTTTACGACGGACCCCCATTAGTTTTCCCTCCCAAATATTTCCATTGAATTAACTTATTCCTTATCACCACCCCCTAAGGGGGCTGCCATACAAAATTTAAAAATAATAGGATAACAACCCCGTAGTCACCCGTGGAGCGTTAAAAAATAACACCGACCCCAATTTAAAAATTAGAAATATTTCATAAGTACAAAAAATTTATATATATAAAAAAAGTTTGGAATGTTGAAAGGCCAATGTGAAGCGTATATAAGATTCGGCACAGCCGAATATAGCGCTCTTACTTGTTTGTATTGTAAAACATGTGCCGAAAACAACCACACATGGTCTATTTATTTATTCACATCTATATGTATGCTTTACAGCGTTGCCAGTTGGTTACATGTGTTACAGTAGTAGTATTTTGCCTATCAAGGCCAATGGTAAAATAATATTGCTTATATTAACTAGCACTCATCTCAGGGATATTTCTAGTCCGTAGTACTTAAATTAACTCCTGAAACTTGATTTCAATAGAAAAACAGACGAACATGGCTAAATGGACTTCCCTATCTATAAGGATTAGAAATATATATAGTTTATGGGGTCGCAAATGCATAAGAAAGAAATTACAAAAGGAATGACAAACTGATGTAAACCCTTGTTACTATGTGAATTACTTGTCTTTGTATTAAATTTCTACAAATAAAATCTTAAAAACAAGTGAAGAAGCACCAAACATGCGAAAACAAGGGAAAAGAAGAGCTCATTTTTCTACCCCCACTTTTAGAAACATAAATTTTCATGGAATTAGTTTCAAACAAAACTTTATCGTGTAAGTCTGGCATAAGTGCTAAGTCCAGTATTAGACTCAAAACGAAGTAAGTAAAGTTAAAGCATTTTCTTAATATTATTAGCATGATAGTTGAAAAAGTGATAAACATATATGCTTAAATTTTTAAAATGTATGTGTTCTTACATTAAACAAGAATTTTCGGTGCCCTAAAAAAATCAGACCAGCTTTAATTTTTATTTACAAAGCAGTAAGGCAAAATCTAACCTAAATTATATCTTAAAATTTCAGAAATGGCTTTTTTTAATAGTCGACAACATATTTAACAAATTTAATTGGGCTATAAAAAGGAATTTTAATCCATAGTTCCATACTGTTACCGGTACATTTTACACCAGCAATTATTTAACACTAACAATACCTAATGTGATAAAAAATAAAAATTATAAAAACCACAATAAAAAATTATATGTCATTTTAAAGGGCTTTTAAATTTACTACCGCATCAACACGAAACCCCTACTGCAATAGTTTAGACGAAAAGGGTAGAAAAACTAGAACATTTTTTATGGCAACTTAAAAACAGATAAGCACATACTAATATGCATAAAAATCCAAAAAGGTATTAACAGGTAGAATATTTTAAATTCTAATAAAATAATATCTTGTGCAAAGTATAATTTAGAAGTGGGTAAAGCTTTAATTTTTATTGTTTTCTGTGGTTTGTGAAAGTTTGTTTTGGTTAAATTAAATTTTAAACAAAGATAATTGCCAAGAGCTTTACGTTACCGGAAAAATAGGTAAACATTTGTTTTGACAATTAAAATTGTACGTGAATTGGCATTAAATCACATTCGTGTTACAGACTCTTCCTTTCTAGTATAAAAAATGATTAGCTGGCAAAGCAAACACTTTTAATTTTATTATAATTTTGAAAGTTTTTGAAATTAAAAAGAAAAACTAAACTAATATTATTAAAGAAATTCTTAAGTCATTAAATCCATTAATTATTTTTTCTGCTCCATAGTTTTAAAAAGCCAAAACACGCTTGTTCAGGCTGTTTAACAATTATATGTAGTTCATTGCATTCACAGCAACAACCACAACAGTTTTGATGTTGCTTAAGTACCAATTTTATTTGCTGCAGACATTATTTAACCTTAAGTTACGTCCAAAAAAAAAAAAAATAATAAAAACAACGGAAACAGAATAAGTTTAATATTCCGTCCAGTTTAAACAATACAGTTGAAATGATACAGAGTGAATGAAAAAGGAACAAATTTCAACACCAACATATACAAAAAGACAACTTCGTTTTTTTTGCTTTTTGTTTATGTTGTTGTTTTTGCAAAACATGTGTTTTTAATATTTACTAAACTGCAAAACCGACAGTACTTTTATGTTTTCTCTGTTATTAGCAGTAAAACCCACATAATTTAACAATTTTATTGTTAGATATTAAAAGAAGAATTTTTTAGCATAAATGTTATAAGAGAAAGGAGAAATATATACAAGGTTAACATGTCTGTTAAGGGTTGCCAATTTTTGCATAAAAAGTTTTGTGCTTAAATTTTAAAAAAAGCTTGATTAAAAAGAGATTAAAAAGAGAACATTTTTATTTTTTTATTCTTTAACCAGTGCAAAAATAATGAAAGTTTTAAATTAACAGTTTGCCACAAAGCCTTAATTGACCAGCTTACATAATTTTTTCTTAGCCACTTCGAGAAGGTATTTAAACATTCAAAATCCCCAGCAGACAAGCGACTGATACCAGACAAGAGGTGTTTGTGGATCTCTGTTTAGAAAGCTTATCTGCTCTTTTATAATTTTTGCCTATGGTCTAGATCCCTGACCTATTATATTCACTTGTCGATCTAGCATAGACAACTGTTTTATATGGACTAGCTAGGCAAGGCGTAGTTGTGTGCGAATTAAGTCCCAAAAGTGGCATCTTGCTGTCAAGAAAAATCCTTATATAATGTCAGCCATTCCTGTCATATAGTTACTTTCATTCCATATAAATAAGAAACATTTTGGTTTTGAATAAACTGAATCTAACAGGCAGACGATATGAAGAACTTATTCCTTAAAAAGCGCCGGTTTTCATATATAATTACATGTGTATAAATTATGACACCAAAGATATTCCCATTTGCTCCTTGTTGATATAAGTACCTCAAGTCCCTTATAAAAGACTTTCTGGGGTAACATTTTAGCAATTCTGGATGTGACCATTTTGCTCACATGTTTATTTACAACTAAAACAATGAACCACTTTTATTTGAAAAAATGCTATGATTTTCAAGGATGATACGTTTTTAATTGATTTATAGTCACATTTATCACTTGAAGATTGTGACGGGTTTGACCTTACAAATTGGAATTAAGACGAGTTGTGTAAAATATGTTTGCGAATAGGTTTAAGTTTTTGCATTTTTATGATAGTTTGAAGTGCTTTTAAACGCATTTCATTGATTATTTCTACAAAAAGATATTTTTTTGCTAAAGGAGAAACCTTCTCTAAAATGTGACAAGTGTGATATCTTCATCAAAGTGTAAAGAAAGAAAAGCTGATTATTTTTTTCGAAATAAATTAAAATAAAATATGAAAAAAATTATATATACTTCTATCATTTTCCTTTTCTTTTATACAAAAATTCATCACTTTTTTTAATAAAGCAAAAATTTTTTTTCCAATTTATGTAAGTCGTTTTACGTGGCATTGACCATATGTAAGGTAGTGAGCGGGTTGATCCTGAATTATATTATATTTTCGGTCTTTGGCTACTTATACCCTAACCCCCAAACATCTACTAGCAGATATGACCATTATATGAAGATCAATTATAATTATGTGTCTAGGTAACCATTAGTACCTCTTAAGACAATCTGTTTGAAATTCCTGGGCATACTGATCTTTGGACTTAGTATAGCTGCCCATATTAACTTACAGTTGCATTTCACTCTAACAGAGATCTTTAAACAACTTTTTAAGGGAAAATTTCTTGGAAAAATTATCATAATTTTGAACAAAATTGTTAACCATTATATTGATGCATAATTTGATCTTTTGTAATCTATTGTTTGCTTTTTTTTATTTACTTTTGTGAGTATAAAGCATTTGTATATTATTGTTTTGACTCTAGTGGCATCTGATCACAATAGGTGTGTTCATTTACAGAAAATTGTTAATAATTTTCGATAATTGTTGCTATTTAGTGTTGACGTACACAAATAATTAGCAGCTAGAGAGCCAAAAAAGAATAATTTTAAGATCAATTTTGAAAAATTTTTTTTTACTTTCCCACTGCTAGTATTTACTAGAAAGCTACTGAACACAACTAAAATCTTTAAAAATTAAGAAACCCCAAAAAAAGAAAAGTCTGGCAAAAACCTAATACCACACTTAACTAATAACAAGTTTACAGGGGAACTTAAAAAAACAAACATTATCAGAATCAGCTTAAAAAACAGCAAAAACAACAAATTTTCTTAGAAGTTTAGCCGCAAAAATGTTAACATTTAGAAGCAAATGTGTATTTCTTGTATTTGTTTTTCTTTTAATCCACTAAGTAATATAACGGGAAACAGATTGGTTACACTGGTTTAAAGACGGGGCAATACTTTGTTAAGGAGAACAGAACGGGAACAGAATTGAAACATTATTCAACACGCTTGAGTTCACCTTTTAGTACCCGTTATTATAAACCATCTTTTTAATACGGTTGATAACAAGACTAATATCCTGGAATTTTATGACTTTTAAAAAAAGCATTTCACTGCTCTTTTAAAAAATAGATATTGTCCTTTATAGCAAAATTACATATACATATAGTGCAATCTAAACAAATTTTCTAGCATATATTGCAATTTTTATTTTTCGAATTTTTAACGCTTTGGGACAGCTTATGCGAATGCACAAATTTTTTAGAAACAAGTTTAAAAAAGAGATGCTGAATTCTTTGTTGTTGGCACTTATATAAAACATTATGCCTAATTGTTTTCTTTTGTTTTTAAATAATATAAAATAAAAAGTTAAAAAAAAGATTCGTGTGTCCCTTTAGCTAAGATCTATTTAGAATTATTTATTTGGATTTTTTAAAACATAAATCTCCATTTCTTGAAAAAAGCATTAAGAATTTAAGACCCAAAATCAGAAATTTTTTGCAACTGTTCTTAGTTATATATTAAAAATTTAGTAAGAATTTAAATAAAGATTTTTTAAAATTCTACTTAAAATAAATCAATTTTTTTATTTTAAACATAAAGAATTATTTTGTTAAGAAGTCTTAGCCTTAAATTGTTTTGTTAAATATATTTTAACATTTTTCCAACATGTGCTTGTGCACCAATAGAAAACTTTTGATACTAAAGGTGCAGAGATGCACTAGTGTTATGCTTATGTTATAAGTTTATTTGTGAAAATGTTGGAAACATTTAGTTTTTCATAGTTTGATTTGCAGTTGTTGCAATGTAAGCACGTAATACAAAATTCGAAAATGCTGCTATCATAAAGCTGTTTAATGGCTGAGAAGTATGTTTGAAGGGAAATTTCAGAAACTGCATAAAGGCATGTTCGATTTTAATTGCATTGGAGAATTTTTTAGGATTTTTTGAGAGTTTAACAGGCAGCTGCACATAGATGGCGTTAATTCCTTAATAAGCTTTTATATCGTTCAAAAGTTATTAAGCAAATAACGGCTCTCTAGGATGTAAAAAATTGATTTTTAAAGCAGTTTAAATAAAATATTTTAAATGGTAACTTAAAAATTTTTTTAAGTAAAATAACTTTTAAAACTCAGTTCGTATTTAAAATTGTCTCAAAAAAAAAAAAAATGTGGAACTTCAAGCTATTATAAAAAAACTTTAATTTAATAATGAATTTTTGGAAAATAAGACCCTCTTAAAGTACTCATTTATAGTCTTGCAATAAAGGATCTCATAATGCCTTTGACTGGTCGCCAAAATATGTAATTTTTCTTTTTTTACCTTCCAATTGTGCCTTAAGTTATTCTGTCCTATATGCCCCAAACATTTTTCTGAGATGGTCTGAATATATATTTAACTAAGTTTTAATTTTTTTCAGACAAAAACTGTTACACGCTTTAGAAAAAACTCCTGCTGGCAGGTAGAAGGAGTATTTTCAGCAGCAGTTGCTATGCGGTCATTAAGGCAACTATGACATTTCTAAAGATCTCTAAAGTTCTTAACGGTAGCTTTTTCGAACAGTGGGTGCTGATAAATTTTATCCAGATAAAAGAACAGCGATTGATCAGAAGTGAATATCGTTATCATTGTGATAGCGCGGCCTGAAGATCAACGCATTGAGGCTTAAACCTTGAAGAGTTTCGTCTGTTAATTTAAGTAATAATTGGAAATAAATTATATTTACAAAAAAAAATTTGTAAGAGACAGGATAGATAATGCTGTTATGATTATTAACACCGTGTTTCAAGCTTGTTTATTTGCCGTTTTAATTTAGATTATTTTACATGATCCACTGCGTATACGCAATATTTTGTCTTCAAGTGCCTATTAGGCAATACGTATACGTCACATATGTTTAATACAAAAAGGTAAAACTTTGTGCATATGCAAAAATATATTAAAAAAAATCTAAATAGCCTTTCGAATAATAGTTTTAAATAAAAAAATTAAAAATTGATTTTCTAATTTTTATGTTTTCAATTTAAATATATTTTAAATAACTTAGGGTTTGGAAAAATTATCGATATGATGCTAACTTTTCTTCCAAGCCAATTGGTATATTTTTATAAATGTTTCATGAAATCCTGTCAAAGTTAAAAAATATTTCAATTTAAAATTTAATCTAAACTGTGGGTATGCTTTTTATTTAACATACATTTTCTGTAAGTAAAAATCACTTGACATATTATAAATAAATCCACCATATTTTAAATCTTTGTTTTTTATTAGATTTAACAGCTTCCCCACTCAGATAAGAGTAAATTTCTCATGTTGATTTGACCAACCTTGTTTTAACATGATATAATAAACGCCTTTAACATTAAGGCGAATGTTAGCGCCATTAACATACATTCGGTGTTACAACAAATTTTCCTATTTTCCTCTTACTTGCAAACATAACAATGTTATAAACAGACAACTTTAGCATAGAATGTGGAATTTAACAGTTAAATGCAAGAACCAAATACACATTCAAAATCAAAACAAAGACAGACACGATGCTAAAATGTTAAAGAAAAACAAATACACGAGTCAAATCTTAACAATAAGCCGCTACAAGAATTTAGTTCAATGCGAACCTTTGAATATAACGGTACGGTTTGAACAAAGGAGTATACATTTCGGAAACAATAAACACCCGTGAATATTTGGAGTAAAAAAAAATTGAAAGAATTTTCCAATTAAGTAAAAAGCTTAATTAAAATTTTTAATAATTTTTTAAACGTTTTAAAGGTGTATGCGGTTTTGAAAAATTAAAAAAAAAATAAACAAAATATTAGTTTTATGCAAGTCACCGTTTTACTTTTACTCGCTAAACGTTTTCCTTATTTGTTTCTGTTTTTGTTTTTATAACGTTAAAACTAGTTTTGTGTGTGCCTGTGAACGTGTGCAACTTTGACTGGCTTATCCAGAACATATTGAAAGTCATAATGTAAATGTAACGGTATTATGGAATAAAAATAAAAGTTATCTGTGTTATACAAATGGAAAACATAAACAAAAATGTTTACCGTCATCTTAAAAGATTAAACGAAAAAAAAACAAAAACAACAAAAGAAATGGTAAATAGTTGTTATTTAAGTTGAGAAAAAGAAAATTGAATTTTTTTTCTTGTTGCATTAGGTAATTGTTTTGTGTTGTTTACTTCTAATCTTTCACTGGATTATTTACTGCGAGTGAATGAGTAAGTGGATTTACTGAACGCAAATAAACAACAAAAGAAGTTTAAGTATTACTAACGATTTTTAAACAAATAGTGTATCGGCAGCTGTTTACTTTATGGTTGAACTTGTTAGTGTGATAATTCACCACAAATAAAACACAAATAAAACAAAGTGTTAGTTTTCAAGCAATTCAAGAAAACTATTAAAAGAAAATTCTGATAATGATTAAAGTTAATTTTGTAAAGTGTTAAAAATTTTTAAGACTGCTGTAAAAGAGCATTCAATGAAAGTTATTGAAAATAAAAAATAATAAAAAAATAAAAATAAACAAAACACCTTCCTGTGGTAAAGCGCATAATAAAAAAATCCCTGAAAATTGCAACCAATCCTAACAATTAAAAAAATGTAACACAGTTTCTTACAAAGATCATTTTGGTAACATAAATATACAAAAGTGCTTATTCCAAGATAATAATCAATAGTAAAAAAAGAATAATTATCTCAATAGTTTGTATAGTGATTCACCTGTCCTTCAAAGTGAATAAAATTATATTAGATAATAATAAATTAAATTAAATTAAATGGAAATAATTTTTAAAATCATTTTGGTATATGGTGGGAAAAACTTAAACTTAAACTAAACAGTGCATTAAATAAAATTTTAATTGCATGGAATAATTCTATGTTTGCTCTAAAGGTAAGAAAAATTTTAGGTAAAATTACTTTTTTGGAATTATTTGAGTTAAATTTTATGTAAATTAATGGTGCAAAAAGTATATGTGCACCATGTTTTTATTTGTTTTTGAAGATTTGGTCAAATTATGCATAAAAGGTCTTAGCGAAAATGCGCATTTTTAGAGAAATTATACGAAAGAATTAAATTTTGATGGTCTATCTATAAGAAAATTATGAACACAGTTAAATATCGTAAAATTGTATTTTTACGTTTATGGCAAGAGGTTAATAAAAAACCAACAATTTAGAATATAAAAAAAAAAACAAAATTACCAAACAAATCTTTGTATGACATTGAAAACATGTATGTTTCTGCAAGCATTGATAAGTCGTTTGTTTTGTTTTTTTTGTTGTTATTTTTCTCTCTTCCAAACGAATCATTAAAAAAATACATTGGGTTTTCTTCGTTATACGTACGTATGTATGTGCAAATAGGTACATATAAGTTCACATATAAGCGGATATGTTTGTAAGTGCATCACTCCACGTCTTTTAGGATAACAATAATCATATTAATGTACATAAATGCATTGATTTACCTTTAAAATTATATTTTTTACTAAAAACTTTTATTTAAATTTTAATTTCATTTTTGTAAAAATTTGCGATGCAGCGCAGTAATGCTTGCATCAGAGTATTTTTTAAGCGTTATTTAGTCACCTTTCACACTTCGAGGGGTCGAAAAGAAAAAGAACACGACTATCTGTACTGCACACTTTTTTCGTTTCACTTTCTTATTTTTCGTGGTTCTCATTATTGTAATTTATATAATTTTTATCACGTCATCGTCATTTTATATTGTTGGCTATGTATTTTAATGCACAAGTTTAATTTAAAATAAAATAAAAGTGAATAGAGGTTACTAAAACTTAAAAAAAGGAAATAAATTAACAAATAACAAATTTTTTAATATATTTTTGAAATGTGTTTTTTTGCAACATTCTTTCTGTCTATCTGCCGATAAATTTTCAAAAAGAGAAAGCTTAAGGCAGGTTTAAAAGAGAATTGCAAATATGTCTGTCCTCTGTGTGCCCAAGTGTGGAAGGGGGACTTAGAAAACGCTTGAAAATCTGTTGCTTGTGGACAATTTAATTGCAAGCTAACCACTTCAAACTTGTAGCTAATAAGCAGACATTTAATGTTCGTAGACATCTTGTTATATATAAGTAATCCTAAAAAAGTCATGACTTACTCAAAGACTATAATAAAAGTGATGACAAATTTTTGCTTCCCAGCGAAAAGAGGCATGCAAAAGAAGAAGTAAGTGTGTGAGAGCTGCTGATAATGAACTGGTTCATATAAGAGTAAAGCATCTTTAAGTTAACATAAAAATATCATTGTCGAGTACTGGTTCACATTAAGGAAAATGATTTCTCATTTAAATATGTTCTTCAAATCAATCCGTGTTTAATAAATCCATACCTCTTTTTGTTTGGCAAAAAAGCTGGACTTTAAATCAAGTGCAATTTCATTATAATAAAAATTTTGTTATTAGAACTTAAATTTTAGTCTGATACTGGTTGGCTGGTACTGAAAGGTTTTTCGAAAGGAGCAAGGTTGCCCAGTTTTTTTAATTCAAAATTTTTTAAGTTAAAAATTTTATTAGAATTAAAACTTTTTTTTTACGTTTTAATTTATTACAAGCTCAAAGAAAATAGATTCAAATGTTAAAAAGATTGCATTTGGCTTTGCCTTTAACTCCTTAAAATTATAAATACTCGTTTTGTAATTCAAAAAATTAAGAAAAAACAAAACTGTTTTCATATTACTTAAGATAAAAAAAAAATCATTGTAGAACTTACCACCGTAAGCTCGTAGTCTAAAGCCACCTTGATCCACATGCAGTTTTATCTGACGTGGAATAAAACAAAGTGTAGTGTAGGGCACAAAATGATCGGGCTTAAAACAAATATTTTTTATTAAAGATCAATAATGATACTAATGATCAATTCATTTTGCTTATTGTTTCTTCGTAATAAGGGGGAATAAATACTAATAATGATGTGCAGTTGTCAGGGCTTATATAATTGTTTTAAATCATTTGTTTGCAACCTAATAAAAATTTACCATTTTTTTGTATTCTTGATCAATTTTTGGCTTTCAGTGGATGGCCAATAGCACTTAATTTTGGTTTCACAAATTCCAATAGCACAAAAGGCAGTTTTTGTCTATTGTCAGTTCCGTATTAAAAGTAAATAATTATTTAATATTTGATTTTACAAATTATTGTATTTTTTTAAGAGTTTAGTTTTGAGTTTTTTACTGAACGCTTTCTGCAGCCAACTGCCAAACGTATTTTTAACCCTTATTGCTTTATCAAAATTTAAATACATTTTCAGTCTTTTTATTTAAAACAACAATATTCTTATTTAAAAAATAATATTTAAAATAAAAAGCTAATTTAAATTAAACCAGCACTATATGTTAATTTTTGTAAAATAAGCAAAAAAATGATGATAAAATTAATTTTTAAAACATTACAAAAAGGCCTGACATTATTTCATTCGTACTGTATCCACTGTATGTGATTTGAAAAACATGTTTTTTTTTTATAATTTTTGGCGCGTTACTTACATTTTACTTTCATAGTATTGAAAAAATTCCAGTGAGATAAAAGATAAAGAAACATTTAAGTTGAGTTTTTATTTCCAAAACAGATTTTAAAATTTTTTTTATATGCCAGAAAGATTTTGTGCAGCTCATTTGCCAGATGTGCTGCTATCTCATACATAACTAACAACATTCAATTTATTTTTTATTTTAATAAAATCGACACGTAATGTATCTGTTTTCTTTTTTAATACAATATTTATGTTAGTTTTTTTTTAACAATATCTTATTGAAATGCTTTAAGTATTTGGTAGTTCATTGCCTGTAGCAAATGGTCGTGCAAATGAAAAATATTTTAATTTCAAAAACAAAATATATTCGAAATCGCAACTTAGCACTATAAACAAATGAATTTGAAACACATCTTTATCTAGAGTTAAATAGAATAGTTTGGTTAAACAACTACGTTTTATACAAAATATTTTAAATAATATTTTTAATTTAGGAAAAAACAAATGCAAAAACGAAATAAAAGGAAAAAATTTTATCAAGGTCAAGGTGAAAGTGATTTTTTACAAGGTGGCAACGTAAGAAATACAACCACATTAGTACAACAACAAAACAGGCTATTTTGTTAGTGCAAAAAAGTTTATGCTGACGAAAACCTTAGGCATGAAGATTGTAAGTATGAAACAAAAACAGATCTTGATTAAAGGAACGCATACAAGAAGAGGAACAAAGAATTATTAGTTGGGCTGGTGATGCCACCTTGTATTTGAATTCATAATGGATGTTTACTAAAACCTGGGCAAAGTGAATTTGTACAAGGTGGTCGCATAAGAGATACGACTACAACAATACACCAAAAAATAGGCAATTTCGTTAGTGCAAAACGTTCATGCTGCCACAATATCAGACGTGTAAATTGTAAGTGTGTGATTTAGGAGATGGATATAAAGTGGATATATACCCAAAGACCTTATAATATAAAAAAACTAAACTGTTTTCAACACAGCGATTATATATGCCTTGTTTAAAAATCTACCTTTACCTCAGTTAAGAACTTTTAAGCGCTTTTACAAAATCTGTATCTAAAGTCATTTTAGTAGGAAATAAAGGATTGCGGTATTTTTGCAATCATGGTTAAACTGGAAAATTCCCTAAAAAGGCCAATGCTTAATGTTTTTTGGGTGTCCTTTATTAAAAAGTGGCCAGCACAACAGTTTGCACCATAATCCGATAAAGAGGTTAGCTTAGATTAGGCATAACAGGCAGCCGTTAAAGGGTCCGATTAATTTAGTCCCTTTGTGTTATCTGGAGAGGCAGATAGAAAGGGAGAAAATGGAGGGAAAGGAAAAATTTGGAGAAAAAACCAGGGTCTCTGATAGGAACCGAACCCACAAGCCACAAATTGGTAGACTCGTGTACTTACCAATGATCTACCGGAGCACCATATACAATTAATTTATACATGCAGAATTTTGGGAAAATAGAGAAGTACTCAGAGGAACTAAAACCCAAAGCTTTTATTCTGGGAGTACACTTTATTGAGGGATATGTAAAAAATTGGACGGATTATGGGTATGATAATAGTTTGTGCCAAATTTTATGAAGGTAGAGTCATAACCACATAATCAAGTTTCACCTTTAAACCAAAAAAAAAAAAATACTTTCGTGCCAAAATGCATTAAAATATCTTAAAAAGTGCGGCTTGTTTTTTTGTTCTCAATTATTCATAGACCCCAAGACAAACGGACGGGCATGCTCTAAATGGCTCAGAATGTGATTCTGGGTCGATCGGTGTATTTGAATGTGGGCACTTTAAACATCTGCAAAAACGCAACATAGCTCTATCACGTACGTAGGGTTGGCATTAAGAAAATTTAGGTTTTGGACTTATGACAGTTGCTTTAATTCAAAAAAAAATTAATAGTTTGTATATACCTGCTGTTATTGCCAAATGGTTTTATTATATAAAGAGTAATACATTTTGCAAATGTTCTTTGACGGTTTAATGTACTACTCAAGAATTACAAGAGAATTATCCAATTTTCTAATCCCTGGCGCATGAAAAAGCTGCGTTTGACTGAAGGCATTGTGTATGTGGGCTCCTAAGGCCGCTTCAGTGTTTAACTACTATTTCAGAAACTGCCAGAAAGACAAAGTCTTATGTATATGATGGTTTTAAATTCCCAATTTGGTTGGAGCTGTTTTAAATTAAGGTTCACCTCTGAAGATTTCAGCCTCAAACATCCACAAAGTAGAACATTCTTAGAATTTCTTGAAAAGTCTTGAAATATATTGGTGTTTTTGCATCCTTTATTTTAATTGACTTTGTAAGCTTATGAACCAAATTTTTCGAAAAAGAACATATTATTGACGATAGTTTTAATGATTTATCGCTGATTTAACACACTGTCTATTTAAATAAAATATAACTTCAAAAAGTAAGACAATCTTAAAAGTTTAATAAAAAATTGACTTTTTTTCAAAGTACTTCAGCCAACGTTTGGATTGTATGTTTGCTGGCTCTGAAGACATTAACCTCCTGTGGTAAAGAATATTAAATTGCTTTCTTTCTACCAGCCTTGTCTTTTACATTCTAAAGTAATCCTTTGAAATTTCCACCTTTAAATTAATATTAACATCAAAGTGACCTTTAATATTAAATAACTGAAATACACTTTTTAATTAAATTAATTTTCTTTACAAAAATTTTAAATCCTTTTATTTAACTTAAATAAAATAAAGCACTTGATGTTTAAACTAAAACTTTCCAACAAAACGGGGCGTCTTCCTTTCAATTATAATGTTTTGTATAAAGTTGTTAATCCTTTAGGCTCCTTATTTTACTTTTGGTTTAAAACATACTTTTAACAATATTGTCTGTTTTGGTTAGTACCTCAAGCATTTAATAAAACATTGAAATGTTTAATTAACTTTCGTTAAGTTGTTTAAAATAACATGTTATATGTCAGTAAGGCAAAAAGTGAAAACAACAAAATTGCTAAGAAAACAGGTAAAATATTTTATGTTTATGTTCTATGTAGCAAAGATTTTAAATATAATCGTTGTTAGTTTTATTTATTCATTACAAGGGTTATAAGATGTTAAAGGCTGAATTTAAGACTTAAGTTGTACAAGAATTTAAGTTGTTATAATACCTTTAGTTTTCCTTTAATATTTATCTACAAATACTAAAAAAGGGGTAAATGGGAAGTTATTAACTTGGCAGTAGAGAAGAAGGCAAATCAATGAAAACTGGCAATGGCTGCTTTGCGCCGAATTGTTTTTAATAAACAAAAAAACTATTAAAAAAAAAAGATTTTCAGTAAAAAGGACTTGATTTTTTTCACTTTTAAAGTGTTTTAACCAAAATTTTTGTAGCTGGTTAAATTTGATACCTATTATATAGTAAAAATTAATCGTATTAAAAACTTTATTCAATTTTTTAGAGGCTGCCACTTCCCATGCCCCTATCGACCTTAAACATTGATTTGTTTAGAAATATTTCTAATAGTTTGACACAAACAGCTTCTGTAGGACTTGACCCGTGTTTGGAAACTTGATTTTTACCAGCAGACAGACGAACATGGTTTAATTGGCAGTATTTTATTAATGGAATCAAATTATGGATATGTATTAAATGAGATTGCAAACAAGTTTTGAAAAAATCACAAACGTAATGATAATCTGATGTATTTCATAATCGCTGTGTAAAGGGTTTAAAAAAATTGCAGAAAAATTTAACAAAAATTGCTTAAATTTGAGCCGTTGATCAGCCAAGATTTTCGGCGGCCTTTTGGTTTGATTTAAAATATCGCCGATGCGGCTTGTTTCTCTACTTGGCAGGCGTAAGAGATAAGGTAGATGTAGAAAGGAAACATCTTTAAAAATTTATTTTTTTCTGGCAATAATAGTCGTCTTTATTTTAAAACATTTAAACACATTAATTTTCAAAATGTTATTAGAAATTCCTTAGCTTTTTAAACTTTAATACTGAATCTATTATTGGCTTTTGCTATTTGCTGCAGTTGTTATACTAACCAGAAAGCTGATAAATTTGTTCAGTGTTTTAAATGGGTTCGAAAATATAGGAGATAAGGATCTCGTTAAAACCGCCAAGTATTGAATATTTCTATCTTTAAATTGATACGAGTTCGCAAAAGTTCCAGTATTCATGCTTGTTGCTTGGGATAAGCACGGCAATCGTGAGTATTAAAGATAATTCTTAATATGCAGCATATCAAAATCTGCGTTTACTTAGATACGAACCTTGTGAAAAAAAATGCCTAAAACAGCATAATAATGAACTTATCCCAATAAAAATTTTGGCCTAATTGTAAACAGGCTTGTAAGGGAGGGAAGCTTAGCTTCAACTTACAACTTAAGTATAAGTATTTGGTCCCTAAAATTTTTTAACAATTTTTTCACTTATGTATATGACATTTGTACTCAGATATAAGTTGATGGCTAAAATATTTTTTCTTTAGTTTTTTCTTTGCCAGTAACTGGAAAAAATAGGTTTCAATTGTTAAGACGACTTTTAAGCTTTTGCAATACAACGTGCTTAATTATGTCATATTTCATACGGGTTAAAAAAAATATACTTCGAATAACTCCTCGGAAGGACGGACTGTCAACTCTACTAATCTCTCTAACCCCCTTACCTTTCTACTTTAGCATCGCACACTGGCAACTTGTCGATTTGTGCACGGCTAGGGCTCGCGGGCTTGGGCGGTGGTTCGTCGCGATACTAAAGCAAAAGATGACATAAAAAGTTTGTACCAGTGTGTTCATAGGTATCTATACATATAAATAACTATAAATATATAAATATAAATACCTATACATACGTAGCCAGACATACTGACATACACGGATGTATACAGACATGTACCTCGCAGGGGGACTAGCTGTAAATGCCCCTGTTGACCCACCCCAAACCTTGGCATTCCCAACAACTTCAAATTCTGGAATACCCCTTAAAGTGTCCACCACCAGTCACTTACCTTGAAGATCTACTACTCGTTCTTAGACCAACATTATTACTTTATTAATTTTTGGATTAATCAAGATTCATCTTTTCATCTTCACATTTGGTTTTATTCATTCAAATATTACAAAAATTTTTATTTGTACCCTACGTTCGAACGCATTACATAAAAGTTTACCATTGAATGTATGGTAGCTTATTTCTTATGATTAGTTAGCTTAAAGATTTTCTATATAGTTTGACGTTTCTTGAGTTTGCGTTTCAGTTTAAGTTTAGGTTGTGACTCTGTTATTTATAACAAAAAGCACATCCAACTCTCGCAAAAACTAAACCCAAAATTACAAACTAACAGCAATGTTAAGAAGTTATTCAGTCGTGAATATCTTCTATAAATTTTTCTTCTTTACAATGTTTGTTAAATTCGTTTGTTTCTTTTTCTTCTTTTTGTTTTCTGTTTTTGTTTTGTTCTTCGTTTCTTTATTTAATACAACTATAAGGTATAAATGTGCATGTGTGTATATGCACTCATTATAACTTCACATACATATATCTAAATTTTAGATATTATTCATATAAAATAAAATTTTGGCTTAGGGTTAATTTCAAGGTTTGCATTTTTTTTCTGTTTTGCTTTGTCTATTTTGATTTTTGTTTATTTTGGTTTCTGTTTATTTTGGTTTTTGTTTATTTTGGCTTTTGTTTGTATCTCTCTAAATATTTAAAAATTTAAGAAGGTACTTATTAGGGATATATATGTACGTCTTAAATTCACAATTCTTCTAATTCGGTTAAAATAAATTTTAGGTTTAGGGTTAATTCCCAACTTTTCGTTTATCTTTGTTCCTTTTTTCTTTATCGGTTTCCTTTTCTTTCGTGTTTTAATGACTTTAAAAAAATATGTTTAAATAGGCTGTTTCATTTAACGTCTTACTGAAACTTTTTGAACTGGCTTTATTAAAACGCTTTACCAAACAACGTTCCCTTTTTTATGTTTATTAAAAGACTTTATTCAGGTAGATTGTTTTTACTTGAGCAATACTGAAAGTTTTAAATTTTTTTTTTAGTTTGTTTTTATCGAATAGATATTTTAGAAAACAATCCTTTCCCCTTTTCTTGACTTAGGTCAGTACGGTAGAAATATACAAGGTGACTTGACCGTAAAGGCGTCAAGACGTGCGTTGGACCTATTAGGGACCTGTGGTATCGTCTGATATTACCGCCAGTTTAGGCGACTAGTTTGTGGGGACACCAAAAAGAATATTTTAAGACAAAACTGATGAAAACCTGTCTAAACGTTGCCGTGTGAAAATGGTGTTCTTTCGAACTGACCCTTAAGACAATATTACTGGCGGCTTCGCACACCAATACAGTTGCAGGTGGCCGTATTTGACCACTAATAACGATTAGGAAAATTATGCAAGGTTTTCTACTTAAAAAGTGGTACTTATCTGGTTGCTGCCTGATGAAGGTTACTTGTGTTACCTTTGACCGGATCCGTGACGCGTGTAGATATTGACCCCGATGTTATGAACGCCTTGACGTAACGATGGTTGTTTACTCTGACGATGGATGGTAATCTTTATTGCTGTGGTGAACTATGATGCTGGATGTTTGTCTATATCTTAGATGATGTTGGGTCTTACTTTGCCCGTGGCTTTTGTTGGTTGACGTCGATTTTCAGGGTGGTTTTTGCTTTGATGGCCGGTGGTGACGAAGGTTGATGGGCGATAGTTGTTAAATATTGCAGATGGTTGATGGAAACGGGTTCTTTTCTTTAAAGTGTGGGGCCTTGGCCTGGTGGTTCAGTAGCTACCATGCGGATTAAGCGCATGCGCCAATGATGCGAGCAAGGCGTAGCTTGCCTTTTGAGTCTGATCACTACTTGTTGGCGAGTTTTCACTTCTGTTGTAGCCCGAAGCTTCCTGGTTATGACCGAGCAATTTCGTCACGCTCTGCGTTGAGTGATCAAATCCAATCGCCAGCCTGCACTTATTAGCACGTGTTGCTCGTAGATGGTAGGTTAATAGTCTTTATCAAATCGGACATGCGCATCGTCCTATGCTATTCACAATCCCTATTCAAATCTATCCTTAGTTTTTATTTTTCACTTAATCAATACTACAGCTTACCTTTTAGAGGTTCTCCACCTTCTTTACAGAATCCTTCGGTCCATAGGCTGTTATTTTCACTAAATTTCTCCGCTTGCCAACTGCTCGCCTTGTCGATCACACCAGAAAGACCGGAACTTCGCCATATTCTTTTCTAGTACATTTGACATTTTCATTTTGACATTTGCCAAAAATAGGTTTGAGCGTTGCCATATGTGTAGGTAGGGTTTTCGAATCAATCACTGACCCTGCCTAACATTTCCCTTTTACCAGTGTTGACAACTATTTCGGTGGGTCAGGTTATCAAACCGTACACACATCCTTACCTGGGTGGAGTTGCTTTATCATATTAGCAAATCATATTTGCTAATATGATAAAGGCAAGGCAATATCCTCTTCTTCCTTCGTCCCTATCCTTTATGGCTTTAGATCCTTCGCGTGGAAAATACCTTGACTTTGTCCTTTCAAGTTTTCTATTTCATATAGGTTACGTCCAACTGGTTTGACGATTCTGCATTTCACGAACTTCCTGCAAAGCTTGGCTGATATTTGCTTCGAAAAATCTGACAGTTGAAAATTCCGTCGGTACACCTCCTGTCCTACTTTGAATCTCGTATCTCGGCATCGTGTATTGTAGCGCTTGGCGTTTATTTCGTAGCTTTTGTGTAGCTGTTTTCGAATTTTATCACGGATGAGCTCTAGGTGTTGCTCGCGATTCACTACGTAGCTCTCGGGCTCTTCTAGGGTGCCTAGTCTTCTAGCCAACTTGTATGTAGAAGCATGAGTTATCATGTTCGTTCCAAATAAAGCAAAATAAGGTGTTACCCCGGTGGCTCTGTGTACGGCTGACCTTATTGCACACTCTATTTCGCAAAGATATTGATCCCAATCCGTTTGAGTTTTCTCTAGGTAAGATCGTATTGCTGCCAGCACGGATTGATTAACCCGTTCGGAGGCGTTTGCTTGGGGGGCGTAGCTCGCTGTCTTTAAATGATCGATACCGAAACTTGTCATTACGTCGGCGAAGTCTTTGCTAATAAACTGTTTTCCATTATCCGAGACCACCGTCTCCGGACATCCAAACTTGTAAAAGACTTCTTTTACTAGAAAATCGATAACATTTTTAGAATTTGCCTTAGGCATCGGCTTGAGTAAAACGTATTTGGACATGTGGTCCAAGACTATAAAAATAAAAGAGTTTCCCTTTCTCGAGCGGACATATGGGCCTAAAAAATCTATGTAGATACGTTGAAAAGGACGACAAACGTCGGCTTCTTTCCCCATTGGTGGCCTGAGCACGGTGTTGGCCGGTTTACTTTCCTTGCAAACGTCGCAGCGATTCACATAGTCTCGCACTTGGACATTCAAATGAGGCCAATAAAAGTGTTCCCGAAGCCGGTTGATTGTCTTTCCTATGCCTCCATGTGCTGCAATAGGGGGTTCGTGCGCCTTGATTATCAACTGTTGAGTTAGTGTAGACGGTACCCAAAGTTTCCATGCATGTTCTTGACTTATTTGGTTTCCATCGTACGGTCGGGTTCGCTTATAAATATACCCATCGACGATTTTAAGATCTGGAAGACTTTCTTGGTTGCTCTCAATTGTCCTTATAAGTTCTTGATAATCTTCCGCCTGAAACTCGGGTGAAGTCAAGTCGATCACCGGACCCGTTTCAATGCTATCCATATTGTACCTCGACAGAGTGTCGGGAACAATATTCTGAGCACCCTTTCGATGTTGTATCTGAAACGAAAATGCCTGGAGCTGGAGGCTCCATCTGGCCAGGCGACCACTTAAATCGCGTTGTGCCATCAACCATTTGAGGCTCGCATGGTCGGTGATAATTACGAAATTCATTAGTTCCACGTATGGCCGGAAACGTTTCACTGCGGAAACTACCGCGAGGCATTCGCGCTCCGTTACCGAATAATTCTTTTGAGCCGAGGTCGACTTTCGAGAAAAATATGATATGGGATGCTCCCCTCCGTCGTCATCTATCTGAAATAAAACCGCACCAATTCCCACGTCCGAGGCGTCGCATTGAATATAAAAAGTTTTGTTGCCCGGGTGGGTCAAAACAGGGCTAACGGTCAAACAGGATTTAAGCGTATCAAAAGCTTTCTTAGCTTTATCGGTAAAAACAAATTTCTTACTTTTCTTCAAAGTTTCACTGATTGGAGTTGTTAGGGTGGCATAATCGTGGATGAATCTCCGATACCATCCCGTGGTGCCTAAAAAGCTACGGACCTGTTTAAGGGTCTTTGGGTATTCAAAATTCAAAATAGCCCTGATCTTGTCAGGATCGGGTTTCAAGAGACCTTCCCCTACGATGTATCCTAGGTAACGCAATTCGCGACAACAAAATTTCGATTTACTAACATTCATTGTGAGGCCTGCACTATCCAAACAAAAAGCAACTTCTCGCAACAATTCGATGTGCTCGTCGAATTCTGACGATACCACCAGCAAATCATCCAAATAAACGAAAACTTTCTCCCGAAGGCGTGCTGGAATGACCTTATCCATTAGACGGCATAGCCTTTGGGCAGCATTACACAACCCAAAAGGCATAACCGTAAAATGATATAAAGGCCTTCCAGGCACGGTGAAAGCAGTCTTTTCTCGGCTTTGTTTTGCTAGGGGTATCTGCCAGAAAGCGTCTTTTAGGTCTATACTTGATATAAAGTGAGTGTCGCCTAAACGACTCAGGAGACCTTCTATATGGGGGAGTGGATAAGCATCCTTCACTGTGAGTTCATTGAGTCGGCGAGCGTCTAAACAAATTCGAACTTTCTCACCCTTTAGCACCATGGTAACGCGATTGTTCCATGGGCTCTCACTCGGCTCAATGACTCCCAGTGAAAGCATCCGATCCAGTTCTCCATACATTAGGCTCTGAACCGCCGGTGACACTGGATAGTGTTTCTCTTTCACGGGCACGGCATCTTTCGTATCAATGGAATGCTCTTCCAGAAACGTTTTGCCAAGGCCCTTTCTTGCAAAACATGGGAATAAATCGATAATTTGGTCCAAAGAATTTCGTTGCCGACTATTCAGATTGTGCATCCGAGGAAATGAATCGTCGCTCTCTTCCACTATACTGCCTCCCTGCATCCGTAAGCTGTTTAACTCAAAACGAAATAAATTAAAAATTTTCATGAAGTCTGCTCCTAAGAAAAGCTCCTGTCTCAAAGTGGGTACTAAATAAAAGTCGATCGGTTTCTCGTTACCATTAAAGTGAATGTTGACTCTAACTCGCCCTACAATATCATTCAGACGACCATCAGCTGTTCGTATCGCTGACCGAAATGGATGAATTACTAACATTGCCTTCTCAACGAATTCGAGACAATTTTTACCTAAACATGTGATGGTGGCACCACTATCGAGCAATCCCTGAATTGGATGACCATTAATTTCTATTGTAGTGTAGATTCGGGAATCTGCACCTTCATAAATGCTGCACGCCGATATTTCAAACCTTAGGTTCTTCCGTTTAACGTACCGCTCACGAGTTTTTTCAATTTTCCTAGAGGGACCGAAAATTTTCTCTCTTACGATGTTGTACTCTGCCTCCCGGACATGAAATGGTTTTGTGGTTTTGTCGAGCTTAATCCGGTTGTTTGCCTCCGCCGCTTGTCGTTTGCTGTTTACTAGAATTTTCTTAAGTGTGTCTACGCTGTCTGTGTTAGTCGCCTTATTGTTTACCGGTTGAGTCTTAGGTAGGTTTATTGTGGGTTTGGTCTGAGATATTGGTTCCTCGAACGCGCCTCCATCCCCTGCCGAGACACGTTCGCACTGCGGTTTCCCTGGCAGTTTGGGCACTGGGGCGTGACGGTATTTTCCAATCCGCACTTAAAACAAAATAAGGCTCTTTTCTCTTCTGGGCAGTCCATGAAAACATGACCCTCTTCCTTGCAGTTCCAGCATTGTAGCTTACGTGTGGCCGCTATAGCATCAACTTCTGGGATTTCCTCGTCAGCTGTATTTTCAAAGTCGATTGCATGGATTGCCCTGCCGGGATATCGTCCACTAAATTGTCGTTGGCTACTGAGTAGGTTTTCGGCTCGCCTACACTCCTTCGCGAACTGAGCTAAAGTATTTACCTGTACTGAAAAAAGTAATTGCGCCATCGGTGCCTTGAGATTACCCCTCATAACGGTAACTAAATCCTTTTCACCGAGCGGACTTCGCAATTGGTTTCTTAATTTAATTATGGCATTATAAAAGTCGTCGAAAGATTCCTGACCACCCTGACGTCTATCCAAAATTCGTCTTTGAATGTCAAAGTCACTATCGTATCTATGGAATTGTGCGACTAGTGCGGCCTTAAGATCTCTCCACCGGGAAATATTATTAAAGCGACGATGATCCCAAAACCATTCTCGGGCCGGTCCGCTTAATAAGTGGTGGAATGATTTCAAAATGTCCCTCCATTCACACCCAAAATCGGCTTGTAATGTTTCGACGCGGAATACAAAGTCTTCTATACTTGTAGTTTTAGTTGTGCCATCAAAAGTAATCCCCCATTTGTCAATACGTAATCCTGGGTTGCTGGAAGAATGTGTACGCTGATGAGGTGGTACTGGTGGAATTGGTTCGTCCGGTCTGAAATGGTCATTGTTCTGATGAAAGGGTCGATTGGGAGGATGGGTCCATGGATTTGACCAAGGTTGCACTTGTAGCTGCTGTCCATGTCCATTGGGAATAACTGGTGGTGGCTGACTAACATCAGGTAGAGGTATGCTGTTGTTCTGATGCTCTGAGGCACGGCTGCTTTGTGGTACGTGAGAATTCAGGCTTTGTTGGATAATCCGGGGTACTAACTGTAAAAGTCTATCTTCAAAGGTGCGCAAATCATCATGAGTCACTGCTCTAGCTCCAGTAGCTGCTTCCATGAAAGTGTCGCGGACGGTTGGTGTTCTGACAGGAACATTTCCCTGGCGAAAAGCCTCTATAACGCCCCTTGCGCTGATACTGCTGTATGGTGGAGTGACAATTGTGCTGTGTCCGGACATGCTGTCTCCACTGGCTTCCAACACATCGTCCAATTGTGCCTCCGACAGTGTTCGATTCGGGTCAATTCGTCTGGGAACTGCTCCTGTGCTTCCGGCTGCCATGGTGGTAGTAAGAGTGTTTGTGGCTGCTGTGTTAGCTGCTGTTGTTTCCCATGCCGCTGAATTATCCTTCTCCATTTTGCTTTTCAACCGAGTATTATACATTACCATCCGGTTAATAAAACTTACGACGCTAACTCTACCTTCAACCTAGAATGCCCTACTATAACGAGAGGAGATTGATTAACCTACACGAAATGTGAAAACCTTACGCCCAAGTCAGTGAATTAGGAGAAAAAGTGATTATAAAAACGAATATATGGTATAAAAATAGTATAATATCATTGATAATATAATTGGTATAATATAATTGGTATAATATAACTCAAACATATGGTTCGGGTTTGAATTCTTAGTGTAACCTTGTTGCAATTCCAGTTACTCTAAGTTCTCATCGCATTTTCCTTCTACCTTATATTTCTCGATTTCTCTTCAGAGCAAAAAGGGAACCAAAGTTTATAGCAAAGAAAAGGTCTCAGCTTTTATTTGCGTTTCTTTCCTTTTTTCAAAAAGTTTCTTCTCAAGTATGTTTATTTTTCTAGTTTGTATTTAATTTTGTTTCTTGTTTCCTGTTTGTTGTTTTTTTTTTTTTTTTTTTTTTTTTTTTTTGTTTTCAAAGACCAAATAATATCAACAAAATATTTTAATTGTCTTCTTTAATGACTTAAAATTTTCTTGGTAATGTTTCAAAAGTTTCGTTGCAATTTATGAGTGATCCAAAGGTGTGACTGTTGGTGGTATTTGTTTCGAGGGTAACATGTCTACGCGAGACAAAGTCGAATCCAGTTTTGAGAATGCGGTTAGGTTGTGACTCCCCATTTGTCCATTCGACCTGAGTGGTGGCAACAGATATACCGTAAATACGATTAGCTGGACTCACCAACCCCTTAAAAGTCAAACTATTTCACAAAAATTATGTCGCGATCAGGGTATGCTATCATTCAAGTCCCTGAGACTTACATAATTCTTGCTATAAACGTGTGAGTTTCCATAACGGCCAGTAGCTGACGGACGGATCTATCTACCCTTTCCGTGACTTACTGTCATCCCCTTTTGTGATGTCCGCACTCCAGTCGCATCCTAACTTTGCCCTCCCAAAACTGTATCCTTGTGAATTTGTGGTTTGCCTTTCTTAGCTTAATCATTACAAATGAGCTAACCTAATTCGGGACCCACGTTGGGCGCCATTTTCTGTCATATTTCATACGGGTTAAAAAAAATATACTTCGAATAACTCCTCGGAAGGACGGACTGTCAACTCTACTAATCTCTCTAACCCCCTTACCTTTCTACTTTAGCATCGCACACTGGCAACTTGTCGATTTGTGCACGGCTAGGGCTCGCGGGCTTGGGCGGTGGTTCGTCGCGATACTAAAGCAAAAGATGACATAAAAAGTTTGTACCAGTGTGTTCATAGGTATCTATACATATAAATAACTATAAATATATAAATATAAATACCTATACATACGTAGCCAGACATACTGACATACACGGATGTATACAGACATGTACCTCGCAGGGGGACTAGCTGTAAATGCCCCTGTTGACCCACCCCAAACCTTGGCATTCCCAACAACTTCAAATTCTGGAATACCCCTTAAAGTGTCCACCACCAGTCACTTACCTTGAAGATCTACTACTCGTTCTTAGACCAACATTATTACTTTATTAATTTTTGGATTAATCAAGATTCATCTTTTCATCTTCACATTTGGTTTTATTCATTCAAATATTACAAAAATTTTTATTTGTACCCTACGTTCGAACGCATTACATAAAAGTTTACCATTGAATGTATGGTAGCTTATTTCTTATGATTAGTTAGCTTAAAGATTTTCTATATAGTTTGACGTTTCTTGAGTTTGCGTTTCAGTTTAAGTTTAGGTTGTGACTCTGTTATTTATAACAAAAAGCACATCCAACTCTCGCAAAAACTAAACCCAAAATTACAAACTAACAGCAATGTTAAGAAGTTATTCAGTCGTGAATATCTTCTATAAATTTTTCTTCTTTACAATGTTTGTTAAATTCGTTTGTTTCTTTTTCTTCTTTTTGTTTTCTGTTTTTGTTTTGTTCTTCGTTTCTTTATTTAATACAACTATAAGGTATAAATGTGCATGTGTGTATATGCACTCATTATAACTTCACATACATATATCTAAATTTTAGATATTATTCATATAAAATAAAATTTTGGCTTAGGGTTAATTTCAAGGTTTGCATTTTTTTTCTGTTTTGCTTTGTCTATTTTGATTTTTGTTTATTTTGGTTTCTGTTTATTTTGGTTTTTGTTTATTTTGGCTTTTGTTTGTATCTCTCTAAATATTTAAAAATTTAAGAAGGTACTTATTAGGGATATATATGTACGTCTTAAATTCACAATTCTTCTAATTCGGTTAAAATAAATTTTAGGTTTAGGGTTAATTCCCAACTTTTCGTTTATCTTTGTTCCTTTTTTCTTTATCGGTTTCCTTTTCTTTCGTGTTTTAATGACTTTAAAAAAATATGTTTAAATAGGCTGTTTCATTTAACGTCTTACTGAAACTTTTTGAACTGGCTTTATTAAAACGCTTTACCAAACAACGTTCCCTTTTTTATGTTTATTAAAAGACTTTATTCAGGTAGATTGTTTTTACTTGAGCAATACTGAAAGTTTTAAATTTTTTTTTTAGTTTGTTTTTATCGAATAGATATTTTAGAAAACAATCCTTTCCCCTTTTCTTGACTTAGGTCAGTACGGTAGAAATATACAAGGTGACTTGACCGTAAAGGCGTCAAGACGTGCGTTGGACCTATTAGGGACCTGTGGTATCGTCTGATATTACCGCCAGTTTAGGCGACTAGTTTGTGGGGACACCAAAAAGAATATTTTAAGACAAAACTGATGAAAACCTGTCTAAACGTTGCCGTGTGAAAATGGTGTTCTTTCGAACTGACCCTTAAGACAATATTACTGGCGGCTTCGCACACCAATACAGTTGCAGGTGGCCGTATTTGACCACTAATAACGATTAGGAAAATTATGCAAGGTTTTCTACTTAAAAAGTGGTACTTATCTGGTTGCTGCCTGATGAAGGTTACTTGTGTTACCTTTGACCGGATCCGTGACGCGTGTAGATATTGACCCCGATGTTATGAACGCCTTGACGTAACGATGGTTGTTTACTCTGACGATGGATGGTAATCTTTATTGCTGTGGTGAACTATGATGCTGGATGTTTGTCTATATCTTAGATGATGTTGGGTCTTACTTTGCCCGTGGCTTTTGTTGGTTGACGTCGATTTTCAGGGTGGTTTTTGCTTTGATGGCCGGTGGTGACGAAGGTTGATGGGCGATAGTTGTTAAATATTGCAGATGGTTGATGGAAACGGGTTCTTTTCTTTAAAGTGTGGGGCCTTGGCCTGGTGGTTCAGTAGCTACCATGCGGATTAAGCGCATGCGCCAATGATGCGAGCAAGGCGTAGCTTGCCTTTTGAGTCTGATCACTACTTGTTGGCGAGTTTTCACTTCTGTTGTAGCCCGAAGCTTCCTGGTTATGACCGAGCAATTTCGTCACGCTCTGCGTTGAGTGATCAAATCCAATCGCCAGCCTGCACTTATTAGCACGTGTTGCTCGTAGATGGTAGGTTAATAGTCTTTATCAAATCGGACATGCGCATCGTCCTATGCTATTCACAATCCCTATTCAAATCTATCCTTAGTTTTTATTTTTCACTTAATCAATACTACAGCTTACCTTTTAGAGGTTCTCCACCTTCTTTACAGAATCCTTCGGTCCATAGGCTGTTATTTTCACTAAATTTCTCCGCTTGCCAACTGCTCGCCTTGTCGATCACACCAGAAAGACCGGAACTTCGCCATATTCTTTTCTAGTACATTTGACATTTTCATTTTGACATTTGCCAAAAATAGGTTTGAGCGTTGCCATATGTGTAGGTAGGGTTTTCGAATCAATCACTGACCCTGCCTAACATTTCCCTTTTACCAGTGTTGACAACTATTTCGGTGGGTCAGGTTATCAAACCGTACAATTAAAACGATTTAGTTTTGTTAACTTTGCAGCTTCCCAGTAAGGCAGTTAGCTGCAAATATTGCTTGTGATTTCTATGAGAGCTTCAACATTTTTTAATGAAAATAGAGGTTTCCAATCTAACAGTATATAAATTTTCACTGATATTAGAGGGCTATACAAAGACATTGAAATTGTCTGATCGTATGCCTCAGTTCTTAAGGAATGCCTTGTGTTTAAAAAATCATTTGAATGTTAACATCTGTACAAAAAGCCAGGGGACCAGTTTTTTCCAAAAGCGCCACATCTAGTACAGCATTGCAGTGCAAGAAGTTGATTAATAATTACTCAGAGTGTGGTTTATTAGGCATTATATGAGTGGGTTTTCATAACGGGGAAATCAGAAATAAAAGCAGCAGACAGTGAACCTAAGGAAGGTCGAGCTTATTTTACAGATAAAATTCAAATTCATAGGCCCAGGGTGCCTATGGTACGAGGAATCAGTTGACGAAAACCCTCTAGACCAACCAAAATGAGGTTAGAACTAAGGGAATTACGATACTTAACATTAACAGTATAAACCATTATTTTTAACAAGGCCACCACTCTGCGGCTTTAGCTGTATAGAACAAACTAGTTTGGCCCTTCCAGAAAGACGTTTTGGAAACATATATTAAATTTTATCTTGAGATAAGTTCTGACCTGTTTTAAAAGTTAAATTACCTTGAATTCTAGATGACTGAAATCCTTGCTTACTTTAATATTAATATTAAAAGGGCGCCTGCCGCTTTGGAAAAGCAAATCGCTTAAAGTTTGCATATGATTAGACTAAATTGATTTTCCAAAATTTTGGCTAAAAATAAACCATTTAAAAGGAAAGAAATTGTAAAACTTATAATAAAAATTAAACAAAATATCAAAAATTTGGCTTATATTGTCCTAAGAATTTATTTTATTTTTAAAAATATATTTGCAGCATAATAACTTTAAAGAGAATTTAAGAAGAGTTAAGAAAAATCACAGAGTTTCGCTGGATTTCACTTTTTCTATGTTTTTGTTTGTTTGTTGTATGTTAACTTGTTTGCCTTTAAATGTGTAAAATTGTTACAAAAAGTGTTGTCGATTGTGTTACTAATGAACGGAAAATATGTGATTGTGTTTGGGTTTTTTTAAACAAACAAATAAATGTTTGAAGCAAAAGTAAAAAAGGAAAATAATAAAAATAAAGTCAAAACTTAGCAACGCAAATAACCCAATTTATCTATAGAGTGGCATTTATCAGCAAATAATTATAAGGATAAGGGTCTATGTATAAATATACATAAAAAGGATAACAAGGGATATGAAAACAGTGGAACCTTATGAAGAAAATATACTTTCGCTGAGATTTTTTCAGTTCTTGAATTTTACATTTGCACTAAGTATGTCAGTGTTCTAAACGCTTTAGTTATTCATAGATTTACCAAACAAAAATTTGTAAATTTTTACTTAAATAAAAAAAATAATAAAATTGTTTTTTTGAGAAAAAAATTAAAAAAAAAATTAAAAAACCAAAAGATTAGAAGCATTTGTTTTGCAAAAAACCTAGTTTAGTACAGTGTGTTTGTTTGCAAATTTATATATTTTAATCCAATTATTCAAAAAGTAATAACCGGTGCGGAGGCAAGGTGGCGCCGTTAAAATTATTGATTGTGCAGATTTATCAGACACGATGTCGCAGTGGTCTAGTGAGCATCGCGCGTTCGCTGTGGATACACTTTTTAAGTGTTATGATTCTTATGTATTTAATTCTCGACAATTTGGTTGAAAGTTCGGTATTTGGTGAATACCTGATAGACCGAGTGTAAATTTAATTCGTTCGTGGGTGCAGCGATTCCGCACAATGAATGTCCCAGGGGAAGGGCCCAGTTGATCTTCAAGCACTCCCCAAACACATTGAACTGGTTGAAATCAGATTACGTGAAAATCTGCGACTTTAAATACGAAAAAGAGCAGCCTCCCTGGGACTTCCAAGAGCGATTATTTATATAAATTTAAAACGAGATTTGAAGTTTCATCCTTTAAAAATTCAAATTGTTCTAAAAATGAAAGAAAGTCAAACGATGTTGGAGCGTCTTCGGACTGTAAATCCCATTTTTTGGAGCAACGAGACTAATTTTCACTTAAACGGGTCTCTAAGATCCCACAACCCTTGACTGTAACATCAAGAACCATTACATTGCCTCTGGGTTACTATTTGGCATGTCTTATCCACGCATGAGATAACTGGACCATTTTTTCGAAAATTCTCGAGGCCAGGCGACAAATGTCAACGGTGAAAATTATCGACATATAATTACTGAATTCTTTTTACCAAACCTAAGAGCTTATTAATCATATTCTTCAATAGTTTTGCATCGGGAAAATTTCCCACTAAAGCTTAGCATTCGCTTTGGGGATATCCCACGGCTACCGAGGGCGCCTGATCTAAATTTCATGGATTTTTAAACGGGGCTATCTCAAAGAAAGAGTTTATAAAAACAATCCTTAATCATCTGTGGCTTTAGAGAAAAATATTCGTCGAAAAGTCAGCCCAATTGAAGCAAGTTTTCTGCAGCGTGTGGCTAGAACATAAGGTTCCGTTTTGAACAGTGTGTTCAAATCAACGGAAGACATCTGGGTGACATATTCTTTAAGAAAATAAAATATGCATTTCCCTCCATCGTTCGGTACTATTAATAAAACTTTGTGTCAATTTTTACGTTTTTATTTAGGTTTAAAACCCTAAATCTGCCTTCAGAGACCCTGTACCATTAAGATGGCCACCTTTGCTTGATTTTCCGATATTTCTTCGAATATATTTTTTTCATTAAAAATTCTAAAAAAATTTTTTAAAAAATGCTTTTGTGCTATTGCTTACGGTAACTGAGGCACTCAAGACTTTATATAAACAACTTAAATATTTTCTACTTTCAATTCCACTGTTCAATACGGTTGATTGAATATTTCCAAAGTTCTTATAAGTATGGTAAGGCGGCAGTGGCAACTAAGATTTTTTTAACACGCTTCAATAGATAACAAAAAAGATTTTTAAAAGAAAAAATCCGAACAATGAAAGGACACACTATACTGCAGGAAGGAAACAAGACATACTCGCAAACGCTACATATGCAAAAATCGAACCCTTTTCATTTATTAACGCTCAAATCAAAACAAGCAACAACAATGTAAACAAAAAAAGGAAGCTTTAAATTGATGCTTTATAGTTTGTCGTCCTGGCTCTCTTATAGTTACTTCCTAACGAGCTTATCTGTGTAAAAATGCTACAACGTGCATGTGTGTGTGTGCGCGTCAATGTAATTTAAGTATCTGTGTTTTGTGATCAACCGCAAATACCCAGCCTGGCCTTTGATGCGTTGAGTGTATGTGGTTGTGGGCATTTTTACAATAAACGTTTATTTATTTTGACACTTAAACACGTACGTAGGGAAAATTGTTTAAAAAAAAAGATTAACAAATACAAACACACACACATACATTTTACAAACACTTGTGAATGAAAACACGTATATTTCATGTATTTGAACAAGTTTGTGTCCCTAATAAATCTGTCACATATTTTGTAGCCTAATTGGACTTTTTTAAAAAAAAAAAGAGTTTAATGACTGAAAGAAAAACAATGACTCGAAGTCGAGTAAAAAATTTGCTGAACATAAGCAGAGCTGGAAGTGTGAATTTTGGCAGCACAAATATTAGACAACTAGCTAAGCCCCGGTGTGCTTCGCTACTCCAATCATAGTAAAATTACACATTCTGCGGTTTTTTAATTGTCGCTTTGTTCAGATCAAAAATACATTTGGAACATCTCGAAACTATCCTAGGCCGAGTTAACTCAGTGCTTATATCTTTAGGTTTCCTGAATTTTCTAGCCCCTTAGCTCAACAGGTGGAGAGGGGATGCTATAGAAGTGGTGAGTCAACCCACTATTCAATTTCGAAACATCCTTGGCAAGTATATCAGCAACAAGACTGCCAGCACCGGTTTTGTAATGTTAGAATACATTGCCATTTAGTTTAAAGATATCTGGATTTTGCGGAATAGTTGTGTTAAACAATATTCGTTACCACTTGAGTTATTAGCAACTAGACCATAGGTAGCAATCCTGGTATTCCCAATAGTACCGCAGCCATTAAACCGGCTTGCCAATCGCTAAAACTTCAGCTAAAAGCACATTGCATTCTTCGGGAAGACTGAACGAGGTCCTGACAATTTTTTATGCAATGAATATGCCTCTACCAACACCATATTCCCCTTATACCCGTGCATATGTATCTCTAAACTAATAGGTGATGGGAAGGTGAATTCATCTGCCCCTCCCTCAAAAATAATAAAAACAAACTTCCTGCGAAAAAATGCTTTCTGTGTACTGTGTGATTAATAAGATCGGGAACAAAATCGATAGTCCCAATAATACTGGCTCAACCGCATGCTTTGTTTTTCCATACGGCCAAACCATCGCGGTATTAAGTTGCAGCTTCTAAAAAGTTTGAAGCCAGCTTAGTAGGATCAAAGGTGACAAAGTTGACTTTGGATCCACGTTATGCCAATGGCATATTAACACAAAAATATCGAAATCTGCGACTTTGCAACTTTCATCGCCATTTGGGCCTTAAAGACACCTTACTGTTTAGAATGATTCCCATATATAAAGTCCTCATCCTGCGCTTTGCTTACAAATTGTTTTCAAAACCACTCCATCTTATTAGAGGTGGGATTGAGATAGACGCTAGACATTGCAGCTGCTTCTTAATCTGTAAAGACCACAGTTTTTAGTATCCTTGAGTTCATATTACTGAGCAGGAAGTTAAGAGTCGTATTTCAAACTAATGCTGAAAGGATTTTTTTGTGGAAAATTAAAAAAGAGTTTAGGATATCGAAAATAGTATCTTGAACGTCGAACTTGGCAACTGGTTAGACACTCTTTAATACTTAAAAGAAATTTAATATGAAAAATCATATATTCTGAACTAAATGGAATATTATTAATTTTTAGAATTTTTTCCTTGAAAAGTTAGAATTTCTAAATGTTACCGGTTTAAGTAAAAAATAAAATAAAAACAGCAACAAAATTCTTTATTACAAACCTAAGGAGTTAAAGGGACCTTTTGGCGCTGAATGGTGAAGAGCTACATAGAATTTGTATTGGAACTATTATCTGGTGGGTGCAAATGTTTTTGGGTGTTAGAAACAGAACAAATGCTCTTCAGTTGTTATTAAGGAACTGGGAACATAACGACGCTCAAAATTTAATTTTTAAAGGGGTCGATTTACTTCCAAAGAGCTGTCGAGCAACGGCTAACCCTATGGCCCTCCTATTCTCCGTAAGGCTTACTGCGTCTGTTTTATCATCGTTCATATAAGATGCTGATGCCGTTTTGATACACATAGCTTTTCACACCAAAATATAATTTATATCTTTGGTTTTATTGAAACTCTTGGAATTAATAAAAAACTAACAAATGCTGTTGTTGGACTAACATGTTATATGTGCTCAATAAATCGGCTTAAATCGCCTGCACCAGGACTCGTACAATAAAAGGGTTTGCACAGATCTGCATGTTGAGTGTAAAAACTTTTTTATTCCCAAACATCAATGAAGTTGAAAATAATTCGTGAAACTGTCAAAATTGTTATTCAATGTGACTGCAATATCCGCTTCTAGGAACTTAAGCAATGATTTGTTCCAAGGATAAGAAACAAAAAGGCTCTTAATATTTTTTTTCCTTTTTTGTAGCTTTAAGAATAAGTCACAATAGATCTTTTTATGGCCCGGTTTGAGGGCAAAAAATATCGTCTTCTATAGCATTTTTATGTTAAGGAAACTATATGTGGCCTAATATAACTTTAATTCAAAAGAACCATACTAACACTTCGACTCTTATTTATTGTTCATTTAAAACTGAATTTTTTATTTAAATAGAATTTGACCTGAAATACTCTACTAAGGTAATCGGCATAATACTCGCTCTTTTTAATTTATTTTGTAAAGGGCACCAAAAAGAAAAACTAATAATTTGTATTAGTTTTCCTTGAAATAATACAAAGACCCCCAACCTTTATATATCTATTAGCTGCAAAAAAAAAACTAAGTGCTGACTAGTGGTGTTTTTTTTTCGAAAACTAAAAAAGCTTGTTGCCTTTGTTGTTATTTATGTTAAACTTCCGGAGTTAATTTGGGCTTCTAAGCACAAAAAAGTAACCAACAAATTTAAGGTCTTATCAAGATTTATAAATTTTTCTTTATGTAAACCCCTTTTCTTATACCTGTTTGGCTTGCCTTTATAGAGGTCTACAAATTGTTCTTAGTCATATATACTCACACATACCCACCCACACTTACACACACACAAACAAACATAAATATTGTATTAACATTTGGCCTTGGTGTTGTTTTAAATGCTGCTGAAGCCATTAATTGTATTATTTAGGATACAATATTTTATGGCGAAGCATGTGTGCATGCATGTGTGTGGCTTTAAAAGGTATTTGTGGCGTCGAAAGCACAACCATGACATTTATATTTTCTTTTTTTTTGGTGTTTTGTAGTATTTTTTTTTAGCTTCAAGCCGTTATAAGTGTCAACTGTCAAGTGATGCTTAATTTTTATGTATTTATTTATTTAGGTTGGCACGCATATAAATATTTGCACATACCTGTTTGTATGTTTATATGTACAGGGTGTCTGGTGGCAGATTTATATTTTTAAACTTAAATATTAAAAATTTGATAACGGACATAAAGTTTTATTAAGAGCATTTAACGATAGAATGAATATGCGGATTTTATTTTTTAAAGAGCATCCAGATGTCTTTCGTCGAGTTAAATGCACTGTTCAAAACGGAGCCCTGTGTTGTACGCCACACGCTGCAGTAAACTTAATGCAATCAAGCTGATATCTCGACGAATAATTCCCTTTAAAGTCACAAGAGATTGAAGACTATCATTGAAGACACTCTATTTGAGGTAGCCCCATAAAAAAATCTATGGGAGTTAGATCGGGTGACCTCGGTGGCCATAGAATGTCCCCAAAGCGACTGATCATTTTTTGGGAGAAATTTTCCCAAAGCAAATTTATCGAAGCTCTGGCTTTGTGTGCAGTCGTGCCACCCTGTTAAATTCACGTGTGTAAAGAATACGATGAATGAGGTCGCAGGTTTTGCAAAAAGAATTTCGTAATCATAAGTCGATAATTTTCACCATTTGCATTCGCCGCCTGTTTTTGAGAATTTTTAAATAAAAAAAGGTCCAATTGTCTAATACCTGGAAGAGGCATACCAAAAAATTACCCTGGGGAAATACAATGGTTTTTGATGTTTTAGTCGAGGGTTGGGGGTTCGTTCAAATCAGTAACAGCAGATTTGTTTGTTGAAGTCTCCGTTTAAGTTAATATTTACCTCGTTGCTTCAAAAAATAGGATTTGCAGCGCGAAAATGCTTCAATATCGTTTTACAAAATATTTTGCAAAAATGAACGTCTTTTTCTTTCAGTTCTTGAACGATTTGAAATTTTAAAAGTATGGAGCTTCAAATTCTGTTTCAAGATTTGGAAGCTGCTATTTTCTGTATTGAAAGTCACGGGTCTTCCCGAAAATTTCTTTCAAAAAGTTCAATGTTGTCTGGAGTCTTTGACTCTGGCCATGGGACATTTATAGCCGAAGCAGTTGAGCGGAATCTCTGCATCCACGAACGAATTAAATTTACACTCGGTCCCTCACGTATTCATTGAATACCGAACTGTGAACAAAATTGTTGACGACCAGTTTCTTAAAAATCATTTTTTTTAAAAAATGTCTCCACAGCGAACACGCTATGCTCACTCGACCCCTGTGACATCGTGACTGAAAAATTTGTAGAATTGATTATTCCAACGGTGCCACCCTCCCTCCGCACCATTTATTCCTTTTTGAAATAATCGTATTTAAAAATATTAATATGTCACCAGACACCCTGTATATATGTTTGTATGTGGTATGTGTGTACTTATTAAGATGTTTATGTTGAAAAAGATAAAAGGACTGTGCACTATAGCTGTTTGGTTAATTTAAAGATTGTTGCGTTTCGCCGTAACCATTTCCGTATTAAGTTGTCATATTAAATTTATATAAATTTGTTAACTACGACAACACCAATAATTATCGTGAAACAGACATGCACAAACGAACGTATATACTTCTGCTGAAACATATATGTATGTATGTAAGCTAGCGTGTTGGTGTTTGTTGTTTTTAAATGAGCAAATGTTTACACGGCACATAAAAGTAATAAATGGCTCCTTAAACAAGTTGAATATAAATATGTTACACTTAAGATTTAAAATTTTTTAATTATTTATTCAATTATTCGGGATCTTAAAAATTTTGTTGCGTTGAGTTTCATGCCAAAAGCTTTTGCTACTTTTCCGTCATTTCTTGCTTTTTTTAATTCAAGAAGTGTAGTATTTTGTCTTATTAATAATACATAGTACGAGTACTGGCTGACACGTTCAAAAACCAGAAGCAAAAAGTCGTTTAAAAGTTTTTTTGTGTTTTCATAATATTTATGAGGCAAATTTTTCATTTTTCTAAGGAAGATGAGAAAAAAGTTAAGAAAAACTAAAGTGAAATATTTAGGATTAAAGTTTAAAGTTTCCTGACAAGTCGTGAGATTTTATATCAAAAAAAAAAATGTTTTGTACAGAAAAAAGAGAGTTTTCGAGAGGTTTAATAAATCCTTCACGTAAAAAACTTATAATTAATTTTTTAATAGAATATTTTTGAAAGATAATACAAAAAGAAATTTTTTTAAAGTTTTGAAAAAATTTCAGTTGTTTCATAAATATAAATGCAGTTGGCTACAATCGTCATCATAAAAACATGGGCATTTCACCTTGAACAGATTGTCTTCTGTAACCTACAATAAAAGTATTTGTATTTAATATTGGGATATTAGTTAACACTTTCTTCTTAGCTGCAAAATCGCAAAAAAAATATCATAATTTACCTGAAAACTCTTTTTGAAGTAAATCTTACTTTTAAGCCACTTAAATCATTGACTTGTATGCTCTTAGAATTAAAAAATAATCTAGAAAGAGATGTTCATAGAAGTTCGGAAATGTAACAGAAATTCCTCAATAATTTCATTTTCAAAGCTTTTAATTAAGATACATCTTTTGATAAATCAGATATGAAACATCGGACACTGGGCAAAAGTTGGGCAAGAAAGGATTCATTATCTTGACACCCTCTTTGCTTTTTCTAGTAATCGCATTACGATAAAGGCGTACTTGTAGAGTTAAGTTGACCTGGAAGCACATTTAACATCTCAATTAATTTGAGTGTTCTAAGCTTTATAGTGTTCCTGTTCGTATTCCTATTCAGGATGCTGCAGAAAATTATTGTCACCCTTTCAACTGGGTTAATATTTCACAATGCCTTATTGGCAGTTTTCCTTCATGCCGTCAACTCAGTCTAAGTTGCAAATAAAGACTATGGCTTTGTCAAGTCAACTGGCTTTGTTTCTTAAATTTGACTGCGAGAATATTAGCCTGTTGATTTTTTATTATCTCTTGACCCTATTCTAAATAATCACTAATGATTTTCTCGCATTACTACAGTGCCATAGATTTTGTGCTACGAAAATAATTGCTCTGTTCAAACATTAGATATTCCTGCCGACATTCACTTCTGTTGCATCTGCGTGTACCTAGGATAAACATTCCGTGATTTTAAAGGTTTCTGTTTTTACAATTTGATTTTAGTTCGAAGGCGGTGTTTTTCTCTGCAGGTTTTTTAGAAGGATACTCAGTCCTTTTGCCAGAGTCCCCTCTAACCACAGCTTTCGAACAGCGCAATGAAGTTGGCCTTTTTATGAAGTATACGTTTAGGGAATTTTGAGGTCTTCATATGTCTTTAAAATGCGTTATTTGATTGATTGATAACCCGAATAAATCCGTTTACTTATTGCCTGTAAGTGCTTTGCTACAAGGGCTGCCTTGAAGCTTAAGTAGGCTTAAATAAGATGAGTATTCAATACCGTCTTCAAACGGTTGGTCTTTACTGCCCAGATTATTTCAAGGTAGTATGTAAGTTTGACCCTCAGTGGGAGTCTTATGATGCAACTTCTTTCTTTAAATGTCTAACACACAACCGATTGGTAGGTATATGGTCTAACACCCAGCATGCCATTTTTAGGCTGAGCGCCTTATATTTGTGCATCTTCACTGCTCTTTTCTTCAAGTGAAGTTTTAAATTTTTTTTCCAATTCAGGATTACTTTTAGTTAATTAAACCTACCGGATGCCATTGTTTCCAAACTGAAGAAACGAAGCTTTTTTAAGCAATTTGAATTCTCTTGATGAAAAGATATTAATTTTATTTGGGGTAACGCGAAATACTCAGGGAATCCATACGCCTTTAACAGGACAAATTTGAGTCCTTTTCCTTTTTCAGTGTAATCAAATTGCCCTGTGTAAAGATCGCTATTAGTTTTGTATAGTAGTTACCTACAGAGGTGGTAAAACCATGTCATTTGTAGGTCTACACATTTTACATTATCTTATATAGTACCTAACGTCATACAAAAGGCAAGTTAGTTTCCTGGTGTGTAACCATTTGGTCTCCTAAAACCGTATCAACTAGAAATTGTTCCAAGAATGGGGTAAGCATATCTATTTGTTTCTTACAGTGCATACAGCAAAGGTATATAATAATATCCTTATGGAAGGTTTCCCCATATAGGTTAGGTTAGGTAGAACAGGCAGCAGTTGAAGGAAAGGATACAGCTTAACTCGGTCCCTTTGTGTTACCTGGAGAGGCAAATAGAATAGGTTGAGATGGAAGGAAAGAAGAAATTTAGAGAAGGATAGGAAGAAAAGAATAGAAGAATGAAGCAGACTTATCAGGGCCTCTGGTAGGAATCGAACCCACAACCCCCAGACTGGTAGACTCGTGCACTTACCACTGACTAACCGGGACACCCATCCCCATATAAGAAGTATCTCACTACCTGTAGGGCTGTTTCCACTTCTCTTCCTTTGGATGAAGGAACGTTTTTTAAGTGCCAGCCTTTTATGTGGTATCTTTTTTAAAACTGCGATTTTCTTTTCCTCCATGGCTTAAGTTAGGAAAAATGTTAACATTCCAACACTTTTAGCCGACTCTCTGATGATCCAGTTTTTTGCCAACCCTTTGAGTTCAATTTTTCTATAATCAAGTATCTATTGTAGCTTTCAGTGTATTCAGTAGGGTGGACAATAATCTAGTCCAAGGTTTTCTACATTAAGGTCTGTATAATAACTAAGAAATGAAAATTACAATAAAAACTTATGAAAATGAAAGCATTTCAAAATTTCTGCCTTGAGCATCACAATGAAAGAGTTTTTAAAATTCCCTTTAATGTAGGGTTTTTTGAGAAATTTTCGTTGCCAATTAGTAGAATTCAATATTAATTTACAGCAACATATTGTAGAACAAGTTCGAATTTTAAATTTAAATATTTCTGATCTTGGTCATTTCAAGCTCTTCATTGTGTTCAATACATTTTAGCCTCCAAGCTCTTTTGATTACGATGTTTTTGGAAAAATGTTAAAAATTTTAAATATTGCTTTTCAAACCCAAATCCTTATTAAAACAGTATATTAAAATAATTAAATTTAATGCAAGTTTTAATCCCTTAATATTTTTTTCTTTTAACACAAAATTAAAACTTAAGCGTGTTTGCCTAAAAGGAGTGCAAATCCTTGGTAAATCTTAGAACTGTTTATTTAAATTAAAAAAAAACTCGTTAATAAATCAATTTGTCTATTATCTAAAATTTTTAAATTTACAAAAAAATATTTTCTTAAATTTTCTTTAAATATTTTGGTCTTTCTTTGATTTATTTTTAAAAAAAAAAAAGTTTTTTACTTTACTTTTCAACAAATACTTTCCACAAGTGTATGTAACTCATTTATTTTCCATCTTTTGCCAGAAATCAAGGATTTTATTTAAACTTTTGCCTTTTTTTCAAACAAATCACAAATGTTGCTTTACGGTTTTTGCCGTTCCTAATGACGGGTTTGTAAATGTGTGCAAATTTGTTTGAGTAGAAATTGTGGGTGGGATGGGTTAGAGGAGTAAGAATATGGAAATAAGAGATCAAAACTTTTGAAAATTGAAAACCAAATATCATTTATAATCAAAAAGAAAATGTTAAAGTTAAATATTTAATGGTTTCCCTTCTAGTCTTTTTTTGAAATAACTTTTGTTTTTTGTAAATACTTATTAGTACATACATATGTATGTACATTGTAAAAATAAAAAAATAGATTTTGTATATTATGTAATATTTTTTTGTTGTTTAACAATATTTAAATGAAAATAATGAAATATGCTTAGTTTGGGTTGGAAGTTTTTGTTCATTTTGAGTGGTCAAAAATATATTGTGTTTTTTTATTGCGGTTACAAAAAATTTTTTTTAAATAGACAGTTGTTGTTTGGTATTTAAAAAAAACAGCATTTTCAATAGAATAGAATGATTTAATTTTTAACAAATTTTAAGATTCGGGAATGATTTATGGGTTTTTCGGATATTAATTGTTTGAGTTTACATATTATTGATGTTTATTTGGAAAACCCCAGAAGTTAGATTTTTAAGTAAAAAGTGCTTAAAGGTCATTAATTTTAAGACAAGTATGGCAAATGAAAAGGAACCGTGATGACTCAAATTTTATTTTGTTTCCATAACAAAAGAAATGTTTTTTATCTCTATCTGAAACAAATAACATAAAGGTTAAAAAAGGCTGTAGTTTTAAAGTTAGCAAAGCGATTGATATATTTATCTCATTAAAGCCTTTTTTAATAAAAATTAAAAATATTTTGAAGAAATATATTTTTAAAAATAAAAAAAGGAATATATATATTTTCAGTATTTAAATCCTTGTTAAAGTTTGTTTAAATAGAACAAATTGACATTCAACATAGGGTGACTACGGAGAAGCTGTAGGGGTTTTTACCCTTATTTTTGAAATTTTGTATGGCAACCCCATTATGGGTGAAGAATGGGGGTAAGTATTCTCTAAGATAATTTTTGCAAGGAAAAATTAGTTGGGGTCAGCTCTACATTTGACCTATCCACGGCCACCCTTGAAAGCTGTAGGAATGGGGGGAGGAGGGTTAAAATCTTCCAAACTTTGTGTAGAAGCCTCCTTAGGTGACGGAGATAAGGGGTGAGTATGTTCTAGGAATAGGTATGGGAGAGGAAACTGATAGGGATCAATCGTAAACTTTATTTCTCTAAAGCGGCCTCTGGGGAAGTAACGAGCGTTTTTACATCAATTTTGTAAAATCTGTATGGCAACCCCTTTAGGTGATGGAGATAGGAGGTAAGTATGTTTGGGAACGAAAGCTAATGGAGGTATGTGATACATTTTATTCCTGTAAGGGCAACTCCGGAAAAGTTGTAGGGGGTTTTTGCCCTAATCTTTTTCAAATTTTGAATGGAAACTTTGTTAGGCGCTGGAAACAGGGGTAAGTGTGTTCCACATAATTGTTTGGGAAGAAAAAATATTTGGGGACGGTCTTATTTTTGACCATTTTAGGAGCACCCTGAAAGCTGTGGGAGCGAATCAAAAAAAAATTTTTTAAAATTTAAACTTTGTATGGCAATCCTGTCAGGGTTTGTTCTACAAAAATGTTTGCAAAAAAAAAAAAAATAATGGGAGCCGGTCCTACATTGCATACATGTAGGGCCAGATCCAGGCTACTTGTGGGTCTTCAAAACACTGATTTCAAGCATAACACGGACGACGGGCCGACGGACATAGCTAAATCGACTTCTCAATTTATTATGACGAAGAAAATATATACTTTGTGCGGTTTCAGATAGATATCAAAGAATTTACATACAAAAAGACAAACAGTCATCCAGATGCCTTGCGTCGAATTGGGTCTGGCCGTGGCACATTCAGTTGCGCGAATTAAATTTACACTCGGTCCATCACATATTTGCCGAATACCGAACTTTGATCAAAATTGTCGACAAGCAATTACGTAAGAATCATTATTCTTAAAAATGTCTCGCAGCGAAAGCACGATGCTCACTCGACCACTGCAGCATCTTGACTGGCGTATCTGCACAATCGATAATTCCAGCAGCTCCATCTGCACTGCTTATTGCTTGTTGAAATAATCGTTTGTCAAAATAAAAATTTGCCACCAGATACCCTGCATCAAGCCGAATAATTTTAAAATATTCCCTTTTAAAGCCTGGAGGTATCTAAACATATCTAACAGAGGTACTTACAACCAATGTGATTTCCATATCAGTTTTTTATGTTTAAGAGATTTATGAATTTTTACTAAAAACTACACTGATACGTTTACTTGGCCCCATACATGCAAATTGAAATTTTTTTTAGGAAAATGTTACACATTCAGTTTCAGAATTGTAATAAATGATCAAGAGCCATGTTGCAGGATAACAGAAGTTCATTTGTTCCAAGATCTGGTTGATGGACTTCGTGATAAATATTGAACGTTTTTTGAGTTTTCAATATTATTTGGTGATTTGTGGAAAGAAATAAAAAGTGTTTAAAATACGTATTGTATAAGGATAATATTCATAAACGAACTGAGTAAAAGGTTTTATAAAAAAATTATATAAAAAAATTTTCCTACAAATTGATTAAGCAAACCTTTTAAAAAATCAAAAATTTTTCAAAAAAATTTAAAAATTGCATTATAATACAAAACGTTTTGTTTCTATATCTATTGTTATAAATTTAAAAAAAGTTTTACTAGTTTTGGCAGAAAAAAATACCGGATTAAATAGAAACAATAAATTCAAGTAACTTTATCAACCAAGTTTAACCCAAAACCAAAAGACTTAGGCAAAGTTTCACTAACCTTAATTCTTTTGCTTAAATCATTGTTTATTGGACTTAAAGAAAGTTATCCATTACAAAATCATAGCAAAAAGAATAAAACCAAATATATTTTGGTATTTGTGGCTTTAAAAACTATTTATAGAATTCTGTATAAAATGCTTCTTCCAGCAAGTTTTTTTTTCTGTTATTTATCTTTAAATTGCATGCAAAACTTTTTACAATTTTCTTTGGCCAAATGCCTTTTAAATAATATCATTGATTCCAAATGTTCATACAGACTGCCGGACATTGCAGCCAAATAAAAATATATTATTTGATAAATTCTTACATATACTATGATGTGTTGACCAACAAAAATTGCCGCAGAAATATATATATAAGAGAGCTGCACGAATAAGCTTGAACTTGTTGTATATTTGAGTATTTTAAAGGATGATGAGGATGCTTCTTAATAATGAGTGATTTTTCTAAACACGTCATAATCTTCAACTATGTATTCGCTGTTATTTGACAGAGTTTCTTATTTGAGAATTATTCTTCCCTTTTCCTTTCTACAAAAAAAAAATAAGTTGAGAATGAAAGTAGTATTAACTTCGGCTAATTTTGCTCTCGGAAAAGTAGTTGATCAGGAATAAACACAAATTACATTTGGCGGTTGGTTTAGTTATTTTGGTTTTTTCTTTATTGTTTACTTTGTGTGTGTCTATAAATACATATAAATGCTGGTTGTTTTTGTTGCAATTAATTAAATATTTCTCATACAAATATTATATTCACCCCTATTCTGCATTTTGATTCGAATCGAAATTTTCTCCGTCGGCCTTCTTCACTTTGGAATAGTTTTGCCACAAATAACTTTTTCTAAGTATATTTTCGATTTTTCGTCTTCTAGTACCAAAGTCTTGTGCTTTTTAATATTAAAATTAGAAAATTTTTTTTTTTTTTGGTATATGCGTATTGGCATGCGAAATCGTAATCAAAACGCACAATAACCCACATTATTTCGTTAAAATAACAAAAAGGTGCCACAAAAAAAAAAAAAATTCACACTTAGGGAATTCACAAGGTGTGCTATCTGTCCTATTGTCGTATTGTCATGAAATTTCACAATGGCTTAAAAACCTTTATCAGCTATTGTACACTCGACGCAGGTGTATGTGGAGTTGTTGTGACAATTTAATAAGCATTTTAAACGACGTATTATCTTTAGGAACTATTTTTGTATGTAAGACAACAAAACTATTGTGTAATTTTATAATAATATGAGAATAGTACATAATAGAACACTTTGTGAATCCCCTAATTGTAGTTTTATCTGTAGTATTTTTTTTTAAATTAACCTTTTTTAGGTATTTCTTTTGTACTAAACTCAGAAATAGTTGAGTATGACAAACTACGGTTACGTTATCTTTCGTACCCTCACACTGAGATCAAATACAAGTGCATACTCTCTTTTATGTTAAATTTCAAAAGTTGTATGAAATCTATTCCGCTGCAGACCTCTATTATATATCTGCATAGTAAAGACAAAACTTTGCCAATTCAAATAATGATAAAAGGAAAAGTTTTCAACTTTGTATGTTACTCAAATGAACTCATTGACATTGTTTATAAAACAAATTTTTAGTTATTATATATGTACAAATATTGCTTACCGGCTGATTACATAAATAAACAAATTTAGAAAAATTTTTAATGTTAATTTACAGACTGTTAAGGTGTGTTTACTGTATCTTTGTACTGCATTGAATATCATATTTTTAATTCTATCATTATTGCGAGCATTGAATGATATGCTATATGGAGATATAAAAATAAAGAAAATAATATAAACTGCATGTGATGGATATTTATGTTTCTTAATATCAATTTTAACACAGTTATTTAAGCTCTGATATGTACTTACTTACTTTCTTCAATTGCTATTTCAGAAAGTTTGTCTAATTAGCCAAACTTTCTTTGATTTCAGATGTTACAAAATGTCCCAAAGCTTAGCTCAACCTGATATGTCTGAGTACTTGAGACGAAAACTTAGAGTCCCTAATCAGCCTGGATTTTCCCAAGTGAAAATTCAAACATATCTACACCTTCGCACGATTTTCAGTTATCGACATTAAGTTTTTCATCAGATTTATAAAATTTCTAGTCGTAGCATCAGGCCAGGGTTTGCTTGTTCTGGTACTGCAATATTCTCTGATGAAATTCAAATAGCAATAGAAGAAACGAGGTTGCACCAGTAATGACATTTGCTTAAGAGTTTCTTTGTGAAAATTTATCCGAAACTTTAATTCTGGGTACCAAAAATTTTCTCGAAACCAAGCACAACCTAAGTTCTTAAGCACAGTTATACAGTCATTGACCTCCCTGGACTTTTTTTATGAAAACTTTGTGTTTTAAATGTAAATTACTAAGCTTGTTGGGCAAACCTACACAGGTTTTTGCCGAAATATCGCCTTTTGGAACAAATTTCAGTGATAACCTTGTCTAAACTGTTTTGCAATTTTAGGTGATTTGCTAAAGATTTCAGTGTCAATAGATTCTGCTACAAATAAAATGTGGCTAGATTTCACTATTGATATTTGAGAGATAAGTCTTTTTATTCTCAGAGTGAAGTCTTAATATGTTAAACATGGTGACAAATAATCGGACCCTCTGGCTACATTTAGGAGCTTTTTGACGTTTTCCCTCCCTATCAATATGATGATATGATAATTAATCACGCCAGAATTTAATTTTTTTGAGTCTCGAGGAACTTTTGGCAACCATGTAATGGGTGTGACCATTTTGTTCACATTTTTACTTATAGCTCAGGCAATTCAAAATTTTAATTTGAGGAAAGGCCTTGACTTCCAAGATTGGTATCTTTTTAAGCGATTAATAGCAAGTAGACACTGCAAGAACATAAATGTAATGATCACTTGAAGACTGTGCCAGGTGTAACCTTACAAATTTGATTTTACTAGAATTTTTACTCTAAGATAAGGATATGTGAAATTTTCCTAAACTGGTTAATTTGAGAACAACTTAAATTAATATTTTGGTTTTTACAGTAGTTTTAAGGGGTTTTATTCATATTTAATTCAAAAATTTATACAAAAAATTATTTACGCTTAAAAAAAAACATTTTATAAAATGTGGCAGTTGTAACATTTTTACCAAAATGTAAAAAAAGAAAAGCCATCACTTTAGCTTCAATTGATTTTAAGGTTTTGCGAGATAAATTAAAGTAAATTATTAAACAGTTTATTTATAATTCGATCGTTTTCGATTTTTTAGACAGTAAATTCATCGATTAAAAATAAATAGGTTTTCCCCAATTTGGGCCGCTTTACGTGGAATTGATCATTATGACTTCAAAAAATTTTAAGTTAGTACTTGCGAGTTGTCAAAATGTTAATATTTATTTATGAAAATAATTTTCCTAGAGGTCCTTAATAAGATCTTTTATGAGTTTATGCACCTTAAATTTAAAACACTAACATGAAATATTATTCCTCAATGCAGTAATTCTCAAATAATTTTTTAAATTATTGTTTTAAAAATTTCTTAATTTTTATTTAAAATATTTTTTTTTATTACGTCTATGATATTTCAGGTCACTCCTTTTTAATAACTTATTTAGCTGCCTAAATGATTGTAATAATTTTTGGAAATTTATTGCCATAATTTTTCTTTCCATATTTAAACGGGTTATGTTCGTTCATCAACCAGAAATCTATCACGTTTTATATTGTCTAAAGTCTAATATAATTCTGTTTTTTTGTTGTTTGTTGATTTATAGCTGAGCTATAAAATCCTTTAAGCTTAACGTATACTTTAAGGTTAAGGAAAACAAAATATTGAATATAAACACACACACACACGTACACATAAACACACTTACTATTGTAAAATGTTCAAACACATGCCGAGCAACACAATTAAACATGCTACGACATGCAAAAACACAAGCTGTTGTCAATAAAGTTGTTGCTTTAACTGTTGCTAGGATTTCTATTTCAATAGTATAAATCTTAAACAATAACGACAACAACTCACAATAGAAATTGACAAAGAGATGGAAGAAGAAAACAAATTTGGATAAAAATAACGTTTTCATTGTAAAAAAAAGTATTTTTATTGCTTTTGGTATTTCCATTGATATGTTTTTCAGTTTAGAATTTATGTTTGTATAAATGTTTGTGTGTGTGTGTGTGTGCGTTTTAGAGACATAAAAAACTTTTAAACAAAAATGACATTTTATGAGATGAAAACTGACTATTATTAATGAAAACTTTTCAAGTTTAAAAAACTATGCAAAAGGAATTTGTTTTGTTTTCTTTTATCCTTAAAAAAAACCATTATTTCTCCTTGTTTGTTTATTTATTTTTGTTTTGTTTTGTAAGAGAATAGAAAATGTAGGGTGTTGGACACCAGTGACAGACTCCCCGTAGGACTCATTCCATAGATCTTAACATGTTTTTAATTTAAAGGAGATTTTGATTGCTTTTGATTTATTCCTCTTATCTGCCCTTTCTCCTTGTTCACTTGGCATTGCAATTTAAAGGACTTCTAACGACTTCGTATTTGAATGAAGAATTTTGTATGTCTGCGTTTTTGTGTGTGCTTAAGACATTGTGTACGCTTGTAAATTAACTTTGAAGGGTTTTATCCTTTACGTAAGAGATGTAATCAAGTGTGACTTAAAACATCGATAAATTTTGAAAATGAATAGACGAAGAAAATTTATTGATTTTCTTTTTTGTTACGTTGTTAAGAGCCAATGACTAATGTTTAAATTAGGAAACAATTTGTTTAAAGTGTACTTAGTTGATCAAAGGAACATTCAATGTTAAACAGAAAAATTGATTTTTTAACAACTTAAAATTTTAACGAGGCATGATTTAATTTCTAACAAACAGCTTGTCACTTTATTGCTCATTTGCAAAAAAAAAAAAATAAAAATAAATTCTTGTTAATTTTAAATTTATGTGTCAATATATTATTGAAGAAAATTTATTTGATATTATTTATTAACACATGTACATGTAGTCAAATACTAATGTTCTTCTCTACATATCGCACATATAATCAAAGAAGTAACAACTCAAAATCATTAGTTTTCCAGGCAGAATTTTTTTCTATTCAAAAAAAATTGTTTTAAGATTAATATTAAATTTTAATTAACAAACCGTCTTGAAGTAAAATTTATTTAAATGCAGATGAAATTTTTCTGTTCGTTAAATATTTTAGCTGAGAACTGGTTAAGCAAGAAAACCCTGTTTTTGAATATTTTCAAGTCTGAAAATTTATGACTGAGTGTGCGATATACATAAATTTATGTTTCAAAATATTACAAAGAACATGAAAGGTTGTTAAGAAATGAACAAAAGTTTTTTTTTCTTATAAACGTCATTAAATCCCATGAAATTTATCGAAATTTGTTGTTGATTTTAGCATCTACATTGCCTGAGTTGGAGGCGAATAATGCGTTGGTGCAAATTTTTGTCAAACTCGCGATTTATAGTCTGAAATCTTCTTTCAACTGTCAACTAAAAATTTTTTTATGTTAAAAAACTATGTCGGATGTCCTTATATGTATTTTTGTTATTTGCTAAAGTTTAAAACGAGTGTTATAAGATATTGTGATGTAATTTGGCACAGATAAGTTTTTTTGAAAAAAAACAATCCCCCAAAAACTCGTGGTAGCCGGTCTTTTTCTTTAGCAAAGTTTCCAGACATATGTTTACTGAGAGAAGCTTCACAGGCTCATCTGTTACAAATATAACTCTTATTTTTTCTTCCCCCGCTTTCTAACATATTCACAGCCAAAGTGCTAGTTCAGGTGACGCTCCCATCTTCAAATTGGTTACGGTAGGCTAACAAACTGCTTAACTAAAACAATTGATTACCGAAACCTAAGAAACATATGTGATCTGATAAGACGTTGATAACATATTCAGTAGCGCTATGTTCCTTGTAAGAGCATATATGATATAATAGTACCAAGTTTGTGAAGCACAGAACTTATTCCACCAAGATTAAAGCATGAAAAAAGTCTGAAACTTTGAAAAAAGTCAACTGTAGTACTTGGGCGAAATCTCTTTTCCACAGCATATCCCATATTCAAAGAAAACCTGATTGATTTGTATTAGTTTACACCTCGAAATGACACATAGTTCTCTATGAAGTAATGGTTATGCAGTTCAGGGCAGTTGCAGATAATATGCTTCTTCGATTACTAAGTATTCCTAATTCTTCCCACATATCTTACAAAAATCCGAAGGTAGGTATTTGATTAGCCTGTCTTGGCCTAAATAGGACACTATCTAGTTATGAGCCCAAAAGCGTTTCTCAGATCCCACTTCGCCAGGTTCCGAGCAGTGGCCATATAGTCCGAGCTCTTCTACAGAAACCTGTGATTTCCCCCACTATAAAATTGCCATGCCCAGCACCCATGACTTTCTTAATAGTAATTTATCCGTAGTCTTACAGTTTCCTCAATATATGTCAGTAAAGGGCCAAACCACAGCAAGAAAACTTAACGGTAATTTCAATGTCAACTCCCATTCATCCCATAGTTCCACTATAGAGCTTTTCTGTATTCCCCTTTCTGCCTAGACTTGATGCGATGCGTACTTAAAGCACAAAGCTCAAAAAAAGTGGCATCGTTATTTTTGAAACATGTTTCACTATATTTTTTTCTTGCAATGGCAAGTATCTCCTGAAGTACAAAAGTCAGTCTAAAGGACGATCTGATATTTTCTTATGTTATACAGAAGCCAGCTCTAGTTATCTCAATTGAAGGATTCAGCGATTATTGCCGGTGATACTAAGATCCCCAAAAGCAATTTTCCACAGTATTTTTATTATTTTCGTACATTGACTGCCTGGTTCGAGCTAAACTTCTTGCTGCCATACACATCATTTTCCTTTCGACTGTTTCATACATGGTAGAGGCTACGTGCCCTATTAGTGTTTTTTGTGTATCAAATTCAATGATAACTTTTTTTAGTAAAAAGGACTACACCAGGATATTTAACCCCAAATGCTTGTTTAAAATCCACTTGTGTAATTGTGGTCATTCTTAAAGCCTTACTTTTTGGTTAAGAGGTCTTGTTTTGTTTTGTAAGGATTCACATACATATAACCCGTTTTCGTTCGACAAATTTTTTCACAATCTTCTATTTCAGATCCAATAAGCCAATGCCCACTCCAAATCAATAACTGTCGCTCCAGTTCAAATCATTATCGATTTATTATTTCGTTGATCTATATGCATTCTTACTTATTGAAAAGATTTCGCTACTCATACCTACTTTTAAGTTTAAAGTGCTCCTACTACTCATTACTGTTCTTACGTATTATCTTTAAAACATAACATATTGTAAAATTGCAAATTTTTTCGTGGGTAAAAAGTATAATGCACTCGATGACCTGGAAACATTTATTATTTTCCATACAATTGAGAGCTGTTAAGATTTTTTTTGTTGAATCAACTTGCATCACTCTAAGAATATGAGTACTTTCTTAAAACTATGAATTAACCGTGGGTACTTTTGCGAATTAAGCATTTATGGGACGGCATAAGTATGAGTACGACATAGTACTCTTGTTCTTTGTGAGCTGTATTTATAAAACAACGTGGTTAAGAGTATGCGTACGTCAATTTCGTTAAATTTCAATGACTTATACGCACTTATATTCAAAATTTATGAGTCACTACGAATTGCAAAAAAACGACTCAAAGCTGATCTATAAGGCGTAAGGTAAATTGTCTTAACTAAACGTTGTACTATCGTTCTTAGTTTTAATGCAAAAACAATGTTTTAAATAAAAAAAATTAACCATAAAAACCACAAAATTATAACAAAATAAAAAATATATATTTTTTGAACCCAAGTTGTTTTGTAAGTTAAAGTTTAAGTGTAAATTTTTCAAACATTAAAAAAAAATTGTGATTTGGCTTAACATATCGATTTAATTTATTTTGAAATTGTGTTTTTATTACAAATCTACCTAATAAGCTTCTAAAAACACTAAGAATCATTTTTTAAAATATTTTACTTAAATAAGTTCTTTTAAATAAATACAGCAAAACTCTTTTAAGATTAAATTTGAAAATTTTTTTTCTAGTCTTTTCTAGGGCGTGTGAGAAAACAATGAACTGTTTCACGTAAAAATGCTTTTATGTAAATCGAAAAATGACACGTTTGTTCTTTTGTTTGTTAAATGTTGTTGGTGTTTTTGTTGATTTTTTTTAAATTTATTATGTTTAATAATTCTCAAGCCACTTAAATATTTTACATAAATTAAGGTTTTTTCTTTTTCTTTTTCTCTCAAACGATTATAATCATATCTTACATTTATCCTTATTATTTTTCAAGTATCCTGCTTTTGTTTAAGGTTGCAAGTGAATCCATATTCTCTACATAAATATTTAAAAATATACAATTTTTTGATTTGTTTTAAGAATTAAATGTAAAAGTTTATACGTGCGTAGCCCACAAATGTGTGCGTTGTTACATGTATTTAAATGTACTTGTAGGCCCTTATGTATGCAAATGTTGTTTAACTATGTCTGCCTACACATTCATATTTATCTAGAAAAATATGATAAAATACCCTGTAGTTTTTGTCAAAAACAATAAGTGATATTAACTGTGGCGTAAAAATGGTGAATATAGGCCTTGAGAAATTATTTCTGTGTGAATTAAAATTATCATTCCTTTTTTACACTTAATAAATTAAAAAGTTTGAACTGAAACCGAAATATGGCAAAAATTAACAGGGAATGTAGTGTCTTAATATGTTATCACTCTTCGGGGTTATTTAATGATTTGTCTAGACTAACGATCACCTTAAAAATTAAAATATTTAAATTACATTTGACGATAATTTTTTTAAGAACTGTTGGGCTCAAATATTTATTTATTTAAGTTTGAATATCAAAATTCATATTTGCTTAAATACTTGCTAGAGAAAACGTAAAAAAAGTTTTCTATAGTATTATTATTTATGGTTCTTATGTTGCAAATATAGAAAATTGATGATATTAGCAGAAAACAACAAAATTGCATAAATTAAATAACAATCAAATTAGAGCAAAACATATAATAGAATCAATAAAAATCATAATATCATTTCAATCATATTTAATTCAAATGTGCTTAAATGAATACAAATGAATTGGCGCAGTGCTGTTATTATAAGGCAATCTAAAAGCATTAATGTTTCCCATAAATAACAGTTGGTATTCATTGGATTTCGCTTTTGTGCTAAACTGTACTTAATTCAAGTTTAATGGGAGTTTTTAAAGGGAATTTTGGGTTATTTCATAACAAGCAATGTTTGTTAGTAACAAGCTAAATAAAAAGGTGTAATTGTTTTGTTTTAAAAAAATTTAAATATTTTTGCAATACGTTTTCAGTTATACTGATTGACTCAGAAGCGCTTTAAAGTTGCAATGGCCTTGGTGACTAACTTAATCACAACCATACAGCCCAAAATCGTTGAGGTAGAGATTTGACATTTGGTCTGTAGGTATCTGTCCATGCGTATAGATCCACTTAGACGTTATTTTAAGAAGTTCGGAACCGTAGTGGATACAAATTGGCAAGAGGGGAAAAACCAGCATGTTAATTTCTACTAAGAAGTACACGATGAAAACAAAATTCAAACAAGCATTGTGTATCGTTAAAAAACCAAACGGATCAGATTGAAGCCCCTTTAAGAAGTTTTTGACTCTCAGGGGAAAGCTGATAAAAGCTTTATTTGGATACAACTAAGGTCCGTTTCGTAACTTCTGAGCCAATATAGTATAAAAAATAAATTCAAATTTATTGGGCAGGTTTTAAATAGAGTAGAATACCTTTTTGGCACTTTTTTTTTAAATATTGGACCCAAGAGGAAAACCAGGTTAATTTTGTTGCTGCTAAGATAAATTTTCTAACTTTAAAACCGATAGAGATATAAAAAAGATTGATATCGCGTTCCACAGGTCTCCAGAAATTATTAACAAGTGGTTTCTCCTATTTGAAATATAAGCCAATAAGGAAAAAGACTAGGTTGACTAAGGATTGGAAAACCATTTACGGAAAAATATTAATTTCTTTTAATATAAAAAGATTCAATAATGAACTTAAGCCGGAATAAAAAAACAGAAATTTGTACTAAAAAACATATTTTTTATGCATAACAAAAGGAAAATAAAAGTCATAAAGAGTTTTCAGGCAAATAAAGAAACACAAAGGCAGAAAAAAGGACATTATTTGATTCTTAAAATTTTCTGATTAAGCTAAATTTTAGACATCAGAAAGAATCATAGAGAATGAAGTGCCTTGAGTTTTAGACGTTCAAGAACATATGTCATAAGATACACTGCCAGAGCCACGCCTCCGTTTTTTTGAAGACTATTTAAAGTTTAACTATAAATCTCGACCAAAAAAAAAACACAGTTAAAATAACGAATAAAAATTTTAGTTTTTTTTTTAATATATATTTATGATATAAAAGTAGCTTTTCTCTGATGATGCGATAATCTCCTTTATTCTTGTTCACATGGTTATTGAAGAAAAATTTGACAATGCCTCTACATAACGCCAATTTTGTTTTTTTTATTTCTTAATTATCTTAAATTGCTTTAACTTATATTTTTTTTCGTTGTAAAGAGAATTTATGCCAATTTAAAATAAGAATTTTATATCTAAATGTTTATTTTACATGACATATTACCCTTTTTAATATTTTATATCAAAAAACTCCATTTATCTCACTGCTTGTATACTGCAAAGGAGAGAAATATATTATTTACTTCTATTGTACTATAACAAACCATGATAGTAGAATGCTGTATAACAAATAAACTGCTGTATAAAATAAAACATACTTTAGACCCTGCAAAAATATAAACTTAATTAAAAAAAAAAATTAACAGTTTTAATAAAACAATTCAGCTAGTATAATATGGCCGACCTAAAAGTTTATTAATGTTGGGGAGCAAACAAAAAGGCACAGACTTGCTCACATACAAATACGCAACACACGTATGCAGAATTAGGTACGAGGACAAATATGCTGATATTCGCCAACATTTTTCTTTTAAGCTTGTGATTTTAGTATTTGTTTCAATTTTACTTAAACGTTATTACTTGTCAACATAGTTATAGCTTTATCCAAAGGAAGGTTAATTCACAGACAAGGTGTTTTTGTGTCTTGCTTTTTTGATATACTGAGTTTGGCACTAGAAATACTAAAAGCTTTCATAGCAAATAAGCGGTATTAAAAGTACATCTTTTAAATAAATGTTGCTAGATAAAACTCGAATAACGGTATTTTTAAACATACACTTACATATGTACGTATTCTTAAAACCAATTATGTATCTAGGTTTGCATGTTTATGCATATCAGTTTTAATTTAAGTGGTGTAAGTGTATTTTACAAGTAAAAATTAATAACTGATGGAACTACGAAGTACCGACATCAATACTACTTAAAGTGGGTACCAATTTGACCTATGAAATTTCAGATGTAGGTGATTGGCTTCAGATTTTTAATCAAACAAACCATAATATCTAACATTGTTTTTCCTTTTTAACATGAATTATATTAACAGATAGTTAACAAATTTTACTAAATTTTTCATGCCAAAGACTAGAGAGTCTTTTAATTTACTTTTTTTCAAATGTGTAAAACACTGACGCCTGTATTCATAATAAATGTGATATATTTATTTATGGCTTATTTGACAATTATTCCATAGAAATTGTAAAATTAGCCCTCAATAAACCTTCAATAATAATTTTGAATATGGGGGATAAATTATATACATATATGTACATGCATTATTTTTTTTAAGTTTTTTATTTCTTTCGTGATCTGAATTTCGTAAAAATTATTATTTTCGAATAAATCAAATTCTTTCAGATGCCACACTACTTTGGTTTTTTTTTAAATATAAAGAAGAGATTGAAACTGTTTCCAAAATAACAAGATTCACCGTTTTTGCAATAGTGTTACCAGAAAGTTTAAAAAACTAGCTATTTATAGCTAAAATTTTTAACAATTTTTAGTTTTAGCTATTTTTTTAGCGTTTTTTTACAGTAATTTAGCTATATTTTTGCGAAAAAAGTTGGCAACAGTGTTCATATGTATGATTCGTAGTTGGAACAAGTAAAAATTAAAAAAAAATATAAAAAAATATATAATTAAATCTTTTCTTTTTAAGCTCGCAAGCAAGTCATTTGTGAGCTGACCTTACAATAAAAAAAATTTAATTTTAGCGAACATATATTAAAACGGCAAAAGTATTAAAAAAAGTTTCATAATAACTATGTTGCAAAAGCAGAAGATTTATAGTTAAATAACAAATTTAAAAATATTAAAAATTTTTTAACAGCTTCTGCTGAAAAAAATAAACCCGTATATGTATATGAGTATATTTAACCAACATACAAGTTGTAACAACTGTAAGCGTATGCCTATAAATAAAGCGCTTATTTCGTTAACCTGACAATCCTACTGTTTCAGATATTAAATAAAAATAAACAGTGTCAGTACAAAAAGCAACTATAAAGAAAGCTATAAATTTTATTTTATTAACACTTTAAATCTTTTGGCATTTATAAAAAGAGGCTGGAATTTAAGATATAAAGCATGTCTCAAAAATTACTTTAAGAAAAATTAGGAATAACAGAAGATGCAAAGAAGAATTAAAGGTTGAAGAAGACGCAAAAAAGAAGAAGAAAAAATAAGGAGAGAAAAAAAGTGTCTAGAGAAGAAGAGGAAGGAAATGAAGAGGAAGAAGAAGAAGAAGAAGAGAATGATGAAAAAGAAAGAGTTGTATGAAAAAGTGTTTTGGTCATCAAAAAGTCAATTTACAAATTCCCGTAAAGAAAAAAATTATTCGGAAATTTATCAGCCGAGTTTCATCTTTGTCATATGTTATTTTTTCTAGGGTCAATAGTTTATTAATATTTCAAACAAGATCAACTAAATAAATTGTCTTTATAGTTTATCAGGCTTATTGGTACTAAGAGTTGGTAGTAAATATTTACAACATAAACCGAATTTAATTGAAATTAGAATACAGATATATTTAGACATTTTTTTTAATTTTTATTCGTGTGCTAAAACGCAATTTACGGCCTGCCATTTAATTATCTCATGGCAACACTTTTTCGTTTATTTATTCTTCTTTTTATCACCATATTTCTGTATTCTAATTTAAATTAATTTTCGGTTAAATAAAAGATATTTAATACCAACGCTCAGTAGCACGCAAAGAGTGCTGATGAGGAGTTGTAGCGGCTCTGAAAATGCAATCGGCTAGTTTCAGAGAAATAAATTTTCCAAGATAATTCTTAATTAAAAATCTTATTACAATAAAACTGAACCAATTAGCCTGAAAAACTATAAAGAAAATTTGAAAATTAAAAAATGTTTAAAAATACGCTTAAATACAAATTCAACTTAATTGCGGTACGCTCTGAACTCAAACGCAAGACCGATCCCAACTAATTTTTGCTTTTAAACATTTTTCTAGAACATACTTACCCTCTAACAGGGTAACGATACAAAATTAAAAAGAATTAGGGTAAAAACCTCCAAAAACTCCGGATTCACGCTTAGAGGAATAAAATTTATCACAGACTACCATTAGACTTCCCTCCCAAGCTTATTTTTAGAGCATCGTACACCGTATCTCAATCAACTAAGGGGGTTGCCATACAAAATTTATAAAAATGATGTAAAAACGCCCATTAATTTCCCAGAGTCGGATTTGGACTCATCTCCAGTAGTTTTTATTCCCAAACATATTCCTTGAAAATACTAAGCCCTTATTTCCATTGCCTAATGGGGCTTCCATACAAAGTTTGTGATATAGATATCCCAAACTCTCACAATTCCAATTTTTTTAATGTTTAAGCTTTAATCTGACAGTTTATGTTTTATTTATATTTTATAGTTTTTTATAAGTGGTATACTACTACTCGCATTTACTTAATTTTTGGAAAATGTTAACACTGAGGCTTGGCATAAGTTAAAAAATTTATGATTATTATTGTTGACTTATTTTTTTTATTAGCTGTTGTAGTATTTTTTGTAATAAGTATTTAGAATAAACTTTGTGTGGAATATTTAGCAATAATTACGTTGATTTCGCCTCCTATAAATTATATAAATATTATTTAAAAATTAAGAAAATTGCCATAAAAAACTGGGAATATGCGTTTGAACAAAAAAAGGTTGAAATTTAATAAAGCTTTTTATTACAAGCTTCTTGTAAATAAATGATTTTCACAAAGCCAAATATTATTAATATTTTTTTTAAATGAAGTTTATCAGCATTTACGCTCTTACAAATATTACTGCTGTTTCCGTTTACTTGTTTTCGATAGAGTTAAATCGCAAAATACATACATAGTTGCTCTAAACAAGCAGAAACCCTTAATTTTTTTTCTTAATAAACGTTTGAAATTAGGAATCAATGATTTTTTTTATTTAAGCAGCAGTCAAACCTTAGTGGAAGATGCAATAGCGAAATACTGTATACTTTTGCTATTAAATGTTTAAAACGAAGTTTGTAGTTTGCTTGTGACAGGTGTAGAAACAGCATGTTTCGTTTTAAATTGAATTTTTTTAAGTTGAATTTCATTAAAATAAGTTTTTACTGAACTTCTAATGCTTAGATAACATTCAATGAAGGAACGGAAAATTTTGCTTAAAACATAATAGTTCCATTCGAGTCAGGGTCTGTCTGTTGCGTTTAAGTTTTTTACCAAATTTTTTCAAAACTCAAAAGTGCACAAGCAAAGAGTCTACAGTATTCAAATTTAAACTTATTCCAATTTGTGCCAGGCTAAAAGTTAAGTTTTTAAGAAAAAGAAAACAACAAAGACCGTAGACTTCCTCGCGTATTGTCTGTATAAAATAAAGAAATTTCTTTATTATAGCCCAAGGTATTATTAAAAAAATACTGAAAACATTTTATATATATATATATTGTATTTAATATTTATTTAAATTAGTTTTTTGCTATAAATTCCATTAATGAAGATAAAAAAAGGTTTTGTATGGCAACACTGTTATTGTATATTAAAACACACAATTTATGTTATGGAATTTCTCTCTTTACTATAACATATTGGATTTGCAAAGCTCTTTTTCAAAGAGATGACAATTGTTATAAAACCTCAACAGTAAAGGCTAAAGGATTTTAAAAGCTTAAAAAATATGCATATAAAATATTTTAATAAAAATAAAATCTATAAAATTCTTATGTGGAAAATAAATTTTATTGGGAAAAATAAATCAGCGGATTTTCCTTATTTTTAAAATGTGCACAAAGAAAACCCAAATCTTTTTTATTGATTTTTTTATTTGATTTATTTCAAAAAAGAACGATTAAAGGAAAAACTTGTTTAAAAAAATTTTTGCATTAAATATTTATTTAAAAAGTCTAAATCCAAATCCGTCGTCTGTTTGTTTTTCATTGTTATGATTGCTTCGATAATTGTTTTTTTGGAGTTTTTAGCAAATTGCCTTTTAAAGTACGAATTTAGTGTTCAAAAACAGTAATTAAATTTAGTTATTTTATATTGTTTAATCACCATCTGTTTGTAATTGTGTTTTTTTAGAAATTATTCGCCTATTGACTTGTATGTATGAATAAGTATACATATGCTTGTGCTTTTATGTAAACTGTTTGATACTCAATACATTTGTAACATACGTACACATAAACAATATCAATTTCGATAATTATTTCCAAAACACTTTACATAGAATTTATAAACATAACAACAGATTTTATATTTAATTATAAATACGATTGAAAACAGAGGCGAAACATAATAACCCAGCGAAAAAATCTACCTTTTGTTAAGGAAAAGTACAAAACGAAAGAGAAAATATTAAAAAACGATTTGTTTTAAAATAAATTTTTTTTTGTGGAAGGACGGTTTAAAAATATGGAACTGCAAGAGTTTGAGTGGTTAAAAAATTTTATTATTTAGTAAATAATAATCAATATTTACACATGATTGTCCAGTTCAGTTAGCGAAAGAGAAAGATAAAGAGAAAGAGCGAAATCAAAAGAGAGAATAATAATTCACTCTTGTTGGGTTTTTAAAAATATTTTAAAAAAGTCTCAATAAGTTTAATAAGAAAATTATACTTAAAAACAGTAATCAAAAATATTTTTAAGAATTTGTTTGAAATCTACCAAATGCTTTGATACACATTTAAAGCAGCAGCATACAATATAAATTAAGTGCGATTGAAAGCAATTCCTTAATTTAAAATTTTTGATTGTTTTAGTAAAATTATAATAATTTGTAAAAAAATATATTTTTAGGAAATTTCGTTTTTACTTGTTAACTGGGTTGTTTCTCCCCGAAATAATTAAATCGAATTAGACGCACTTACTTAGTTTTAAACAATATAAAAGTGTTTATTTATTTAATGATTTATATTTAAAGTTGTTGCTTTTATTTTCGCTTAAAAAAACATTAAAAGCAGACGGAATTATGAACATGACAAAAATTATTTTAAATCCACTTTCAATATTAATGCAACATTAAAAAAATTTTTATAATTATTTTATTATTTAAATAATATTTAAATGTATTATTGTTCTACAAAAGTAAGTCATATAAATTAAGGTTTAGTGAAGCATTAGTTTTAAAGTTTAATGAAAAAGACGTTATTTTGAAAACTAGCTTTTTCGAGATGACTCTAACCAAACATTTCTTGTGATTAAAAGGGGGAAGCAATTTTTTAAACGGCACAAAATTGCAAGTTAAAATTTGGTAAATTTGTACAATGAATTGTTTAACATTGTATCATTTTCAGTTGTATCATTGTAGAATATTTATGGTAAGAGGTAAAATTAAAATTTAAATTTACAATTATTAATAGACACTTTTGTTTCGAATATTTTTTTTGTACAAATTAACACAAAAAAATGGCAAAGATATCAAGTAATTACAAAAGAATTATTTGACTTTTTTTCTTAAGCTATTCTTAAGAATGTATTATTAAATTTCTCCACAGCTTTTTAAAAAATCTACGGCAACTGTTAACAAATATATTAATTGCTTTTAAATTTTTATTTTTATAAAATAATTATATTATTAATTTGGTTGTTAATATGACAATTAGTTTGTCATCAATAATTTTTTACAAATTCTCCAGCATTTGCAATTTGAATATGTGGGAAAGCTGAGTAACACTAAGCGGTTTTCCTGTTTTTCAAAAGAATTAAAAATTGGCAGGAAAGGTGTTTACAGGAATAAAGTAATACGTACCAAATTCCAATTTAATTTCAATTTACCACTTTCCACTTGAGTTATAAAGATGTTTTAAAACATTTTTGACCATTAACTTTAAATAATTTTTTCAGTTATACTATAATGTATTATTAAGTTCCTCCATAGCTTTTTATAGTTTTAAAAAATTAATCTACGACGGCTGGTGATAAAAATATTAATTGTATTTAAAATTTTATTTGTAAGTGCCAATTTAAAAATAAAATAATTTTATTTAAAGTTTGGTTATTAACATAAAAATATGTTTGTTGCGAAAACTTTCCCAAACATTTATAATATGAAGATGTAAGGAAGACATTTGCCGTTTGTACTTTTTTGTAATGTGCAAATTGGCGGGAAAGCAATTTACAGGAATTAAGTAAAGCGTACAAATTTCCTCAATGTTTCCTATTTACCACTTTTCACTTATTATATTTAAACATAAGTAAAAGAATTCCGTTAATAAATTAGCATTTGCCCGGAAAATGCTGAAATGTCCTAAGTAAAATCCGAGACCCTAAATAATAATTTTTCACATTTATATTGAACATCATTTTGCATTGCAACACAGTTCTATATTATAAAATTTTTATGCTTATATTAAAGTTTGTCTGTTGATACAGATCCCAATATCTGTTGCATTCAATTTAAACTAGATAAAGCATTTCGTGGTTGCTTAAAACTCTGCCTGTCGGTCTGAAAAGCCAAAATAGTTTTTTTTCTTCACCTTTCCTTTAAAGAGGTCCTGTCCGTTTCGTTTCTGTGCTCAAGTTTATTTAAATTATTTTTCTGTTTTTGAAATGTAGTTTAAAAATTTTATAATATTTTTGGCAGTAATACTCACTACTATTATTTGTAATTTTTTGTAACAATAATATTATTTGTAGATTTTAAGAAAAATTATTAATGATTTATTAAATTTTTTTTAGTTGTTTGCTTTTTATAAATATAACAACTATTTTTGTCAAAAAATAAGAAACAAAAAACTATAATTATTTTGTAACAAAAAAAAAAACAAATATTAATCAAAAAATAATTATTAAAAAAAAAAAAAAAAATTAAATCAAAAATTTTAAAAGCACTCGAAGTTCAAAAAATCTTTTTTAATACCATCAAGATGGTGTACTTTACTTGACTTTCCGTTATTTCCTTGTACATATGTACTTTTATGGTTACAAAAGTTTTGAAAAATTACGTCCTTAATTTTTTTGTTGACTAAAAAACGATAACAGTCTTCATGGCTACTGAGATAAGCATGTTCAACCCTTGGAAATCATAGCGAAAATTTTATGTTGGGGTCTAACATTCTTTGTGAGAGCTATGTCGCTTAGAATGACGAGAAATATATTTTTTGTGAAATATTCGCCAAAAGAAAGAGAGGTCATCTTTAATGTTTAAAGCAAGAACTTTGTAAAAATGTATAAAATCAGGAACAACAATTGTCTTTTTGTTGCCATTTTAAGCGTCCCTTTAGTATGTAAAGTTGCTTTTGTAAGTATTATGCATAAACTTTTAAAGGACTCTTCGAAGGTGGGGTTTATTACGCATACAAATCTGTACCTAATTACGTAGAAAGTTTTGTTTAAAAAATTGGCCAGAAATCAAAGTGGCTTTGATTTTAAATGGAAATATTTTCATTCACGATCCCAAATAAAGTTTAAGATGACAACAGAGTACTGTCGAATAGAAAAACTCCTGTTTGCTGCTTATAGAAGTCTTTCGAACTTTTGACACATTATGACATATAGGCCATTTACCCAAACTAAATGTGATATTGGCAGGGATTCCCCATTAAGTTATAGAAAATTTTACCTGCGACCTTAAAGATATATTCAAAAATCGGCCCACCTTTTTTTAAATATTTATAAATAAATTATTGTCATATATTTGGAATTAAATTGATGCTTTAAAAAAATTTTAAATGCCTCTACAGTTGTTGCTGTCAATAAAGTTTTTATTTCACTTAAAATAAAACTGCGCATATAAGAAAGTTGCAATGCTTATTGAGATTAATTATGACAATAAAAACATTTATTTTGAGGAATAAAATTTGCTTTATGTCCTTATAAATAAATAAAATTTTATTAATATGAACATTTTATGCGACCAGATTTCACATGAACAGTTACTAATGCAGATTTCAAGCACTGCAAATATCAAGTGTAGATTATTTGTTCAATTGTGATCATCACGTTTCCCATAAACTGTTACATATGTGCTTAGCGATTTATAAAAGTTTATGTTAAAAGATAAATCCACCGTTTTATATAATTTTTCCTACTTTAGGGCATCTCCCGCCCCTCTACTCTCATTTAAACAAACAGATTTTATTTGCAAACATTTTACGTTAAATTGTTTCTTTGTTTTCCTTTTGCTCTAATATAGGTGTCGCTCGTCAATGTTGTTGTTTATGTTGTATACATACATATGTATGTATGTTTGTCATATAAGTTATCATAAATATATTTATTTCATGCTTAATGTAATTTAAATTTTACACGATATCGCTTGTTGTTTTCGTAATTTAGATTTGGCATTAAAGTTACAAATTTAACAAATGTTCATTTTATTTAAAATATTTTTTTTTTATTTTGATTTTTGGATTTCACCGTTTTTTTTTTTATTATAATCAACGGTTGTGTTCTATGGGGATAACAAAATAATTTTCCTGTTTAACATTTAAGGCATGAACAACAATTTTGTCATTGTCGTTGTCATTCCTGTTTTTCCGTTTTATTGTTTAGATTTATGTATTTCAATTACGTATATTAGATGTTTTGAATTACATACATGCGGTTAAATGACAACACGAAACATTAAATGTTATGTGCATCATGACACTTAATACACTTGAGAGCGGAATTGTAGTGGTAAATTTATGACCAAAAATGGCTGTCGTTTTTGGAAGTGAATATTTAACTTTAAAGCAATAACCGTGAACATATGTGGGTATAGCAATAACAGCTAAACGATTTTTTTAAATTATTCGAATGATTGTGTATTTTCAAAAAATATAATAAAAATGCCTTAAGGTAACAACTAAAATTGAAAAAAAAAATTTTTTTTAATAAAAATTATTTTAAGGAAATTGTTTTGTACAAAACCTATGCGTGTATCTTAATAAGGACATACAGTAGTTAAATCTGAAATATTTATCAATTTTCTAGTTTTGAAAAAAAATATATTATGAAAAATCAGATTTTTTATTAAAAGAAAATTAAAAGAACATATTGAGTTATAAACTGTTTATGTAAATTTTTCGGTACCTTATTTATCTCTTAGTGTTTGTGAAACTTAAGATCAGTTTTAAATAACTTTTCACAAGAAAGTATTTTTGAACAATTTTTCTGTGTTAATCTGTTAAGTTTGTGCACAGATGTTGGTAAAATTAGCATTGACTTTTAATATTTGCTTCAAGGCTTTTGCAAATTAACCCTGATGATGGGGCGAATAATTAAAGCAGCCAAATTATCTAACATCAAATTGAGAAAAAAGTCGTATCTAGAGGCTTTCGTCAGGAATTTCTATGCTAGAATCAAATGCAATGGGCTTATCATTGGTTCCTCTTAAACTACTCTGGTTTCAGAAGCCACAAGGAATGAAAACGAAAACGATCATCAACTGCAGAATACCTTTAGCTTTTTATCTAAGACCTGAATCTTAATTGATCCTCCAAATTTGTAAAGAGTTTGGGAAATACAGCCTCTTCATTCTCGAATAATGCGAAACCAATTGCTAAAATATGACGCCATAGAAACCAAAAGTGACATAATTTTTTTATACTTCGTCAAGCCCAGTATACGTCCTCCATCGAGCGGCTAAGGCTTCTTCTCTCAAGGCTCGTAAAGACTCCTGTTTTGTAAAAAAAATCCCAATTCTGATACAATTTTATCTGTAACGTGACATGTTTTCAATGTCATATCTTCACTAAAGTCTCAGAACCCTTAGACAAAAAAGGCTTCTACAGCTTCCTGGAAAAGGTGATTAAAACCTCCCTTAACAGTGACATTTTGATTCTAATTGGTGATTTCAAAGCTCGAGTGTACTTAGTTAGCACAAATTTTGAGTCTGTGATGAAACCCCATAAGCTAAGGCAAATGAATGAAAACGGAGAGTTGTTAGCCATTGTACGGGCGAGTTGTGGGCTCACTATAGGTGTTGTTGTTTTCCCAACGGCGGTGAGAAATAGATATCGGAGTCTTTGCCGATATCTAAATGGATATGAAAATTGATTTTACAGAGATAAGCTAGAAGTAGCGTTATTCACTAATAGATATACTGTACAGGCGTGGTGTAGGTGTAGCACCAGACCATCATATACTTGTAGGAAAGAAAAAATCAGGAAAAGCTGGAAGCCGACATCAAATTACGCACCCGTTGATAAAGCTACATTACGTATCCAAGTTTAAATCCTCAGATCTACTAAAATGTGCGTGGTATAATAACAAAAGGCAATGTTATGCCATAACAAGGGATTTTACTGAAAATGTCAAACAGCATTCTAAGACTAGCCCACACTCTTAATATAACAGTCAATGGCACAAGATCAATCTCGATGAAGGAGCTTCGTTGCGGCTGTTTTTTTTCAGAAAAAAACCAAGACATCAGGTTATATGTATAGCCCTGATTACTTACAGTTTACCTTAGAAATCTAATTAAATTACTCGCGGATTAGTTATGATGTAAAAGACTAACATCATAACTAGTCCGTGAATGTCGGGCATCCTTGAACTGAATGACGATACACTCAAGCATTGAGGTTCGAGGACAGGCACTACAACAGGGCGACTTTTGTTAATCCTGTGTTTTTATTCTTATATAAATTATTTAATTCAAGCTAATCTGATCTAAATTGAAGTCTTTACTTTTCTTATCCTTATCTTCCCCAAGTATCACAAAGGGACCAGAGAAACGGAGCCAAGTCGGCTACACCTCATTTTTCACCACTTCCGCAGTTTCTGTTCTACCTTTCCTAATCAACTTACTACTAGCAGTGACCAGTGTGAGCTAGTCGCCTAGTTAAATATATACCAAGAACAACGGTTTTTATTTTTTTTTAGATTTCTGCCGATAAGCAATGTCTTTCTGTGCTCGGTTGTAGGTGGCTTTTGTCATATGACTCCAGTAAAAATTTCTCAACTTCGATTGCTCTCGAGTGCCGTAATTTACTCTTTAGTCTTTCTTAAAGATTTTTAATTAAATTATTTTGCGTCTTTCCATGGGATCAAATTCAAATGTTTTTTTCATTTAAGAATTTTAATTTTTTCGCACAACATATCATAGCCAGCGTAGTCTTTCTGTTTTTACGTGCTTCACTACATCGATATCGGTTGTTAGCCTATACAGGTCATGGCTGGTAGGATAACGATGTTCTCTTCCTACCCAGATTGGTTTGTTTATCTTGAGAAGTGGTTTTCCTTCGACATTTTAAGAACGACCTTATTTACTTCAAAAAGTATTCTCACTCCTGCTCTGTATATTAGCTAAGGAAGAAAGAGTGCCGTTTACAGCGTAAGCTTTATCCGTCGAGAAATGGCCATGCTATTTAATTAGGCCAAATTAAACCACCAGCTAATATAATTCTTTATTTAGTACCTAAACAGTTGCCTTAAGCTGCATTTATGGCAACACAAAAGTTATCAAATTCATCTGCTACCTCAAAGTTGAATTTTGATTTCTCTTCTCTAATTCAATATACTATTTGTTAAAGCACTCATATAGTGAAGTCCCCATTCTCACACTAAGGACAGCAGTTATATCTGGCAATGTACCCCCTACGATGTTAGTATCATTGATATATACTAAGAGCATGTGCTATTTTGCTAAAACTGTTTTTTTTTTTCAAATAAGTGCTGCTTCATGTACGACCTTTTAAAAAAATTTTTTTAAGAAGGTAACATGCTGTCACCTTATTTAAAACCACAATGGGTAGTGCACGGTTTCAAAAGATCTTGTCGGATTTCCACTGATGATTTTGTAAGAGTTAAAGTCACCTTGTAAAATGTAACCAGATTTGCATGCGGGTATGCGATATTCACGCATGACCTCAAACATCTTTGTCATACCATTGTTATCAGTATTTACAACTCTCATACAGCTAAAGAGAACCACCTGGTATGTGACAGCTTTTTACAGACTTTTTAAATATTGTTGGGCTTAAGTTACAAATATGATGACAAATTTTTAAATTACAAGGAACTTTTAAATATTTCATTAATTTATTATGAATTTTTGCTATTTTTCTGCTCCTAACTATTCTAATGACGAAATGCCTTTTTTGATTGCTGTCTCTTTGCCTGTGTGTGTATACGTTTGCATTTTAATGTGCGGTTCATGTTTGTATCCAAACAAATATTTGTTCAAATTTGTATATTTATGCATCTAGATAATGCAAAAATATTTACATATTTACTTGTACAACTACATTTACACGTAAAAGTTTCCTGCAGGAAATGCCAATAGTGAAACTTTAGTAATTTACTATTGACATTGCCATCAGTTCTACTGACAATCTTTACCCAAGGCGATGATTTTTATTGTAGACATTTAACATTTGGTGCCATTTAAATTCCACTACTGGCATTAAAACTATTACAAGGTAGATCTATTGGGGTCATATATGCATATAACTTGGAACTAGTGATTCACTAGTACCTTTAAGCAATTTTAGTCTATATTCTTACTGACTAGCTCAAGCTGAGGTGATTTTTTGGCTATAGACATTTAACATGTGCCTGTCACTATAAATTATTTGGAATTGTGTATGTAAATCACTTTAATAGCACAACTAAAAAAATTAACAATTAACAAAGACCATTTTGTCGTTGATAAACTATTGAGTTTGGCTGCTGACATTTACTTTTATTCTTAAAAAAGCCAAATTTTAAAATGTTGATGCGTTGTTGACCATATCGCCGAAAAAGCACCAAAATAGCTAACAAAACTTAGGACATGGGGACACTTGTTCCCACGTTTCCTCCAGGGTTATTTATTTTTTTCTTTGTGTTAATTTTGTGCTGCGCGTATACATATGTATGTGTGTATGCTGAATGGCATATCTCTCATATTAAGTGTAGAATTTGTATCTGGCATCTTTCTGTATTTTAATAATTCCCCCATGTGTTGATATTATTGACACACGCTAATGACTTAAAACAAAACAATGTGAAAAAAAATGTTTGAAATGATTTTATGTTTTATGTTTTTCTAGAACAAAATAAGAGATGGATTCATAAAATAGTGCTTCTAAATGATGAATTGTGACAGTAATCGCCGTCAAGGGAGTTAAAATTAAAATAAAACAAGTTTTAATATACAAAAGGTTATACTAAATTTGTTGTTTATTTTTAAAATTTTCTTATATTTATTTAAGGATTGCGAAAAACTAAAATGTTTAAAAAAATTTATTTGTGACTTTTTAAACAAAAATTCTATTTTTAAATAAAGACCGTTTGCCACTGTGCAAATAGATTTAATCAAAGCACTAAGGTGTGTGGGTGTGAGTGTGTTTTCTTTAACATATTTTATTACGTTTAATTTAATGATGTTTAATTTTAAAACCTCAACCATTAAATATCAACAAAAGAAAAATATCCTCATTATACACGCTTTAATACCTAAAACACGTTTGCGCATTTAGACGATATTAAGGCCCAAACACATAAAAAGGTCTTGAAAGGCTGGTAACAAATTTTAGTTAAATTTTTAATAGATTGTGACTAAATAAAATATTATGTCTACTTTAGTTATGGAATGCCATCTTTATTGCTATAAAATTTTGATTTAAAATGTTCTCAAAATTTAACTATTTTCTAGCACGTATAGATACTATTTTTTTAACCGAAATATTACATCTACAGCTTTTGCATTATTTTGGTTATATTTAAAACAATTGAGCAATTTTTGGACCGACTATTTAGTAACGACAAAAATCAGATCCAATAATTTTGTTTTTGAATTGGTTTCCTTTTTTATCTGTAGTTTTGGATTTTAAATGCTGACACCTTTTGAACGCTCCGCACTGGTCCCAAATCAATTTGTTTTGACAGAAATTAAAAAAAAACAATTGTTGGACATTCTTCTAAATAAAAATATTTTTCTATTGGTAACACTCCAGTCTAATAAGATTAAAAAAATATCATTTCTTATGAAAACAATTGAAGGCCAACTACAGATATTTTGATTTTCTTTAGCTAAATGTTTACTTTTTCGAGCAAAAAGGTTTTAGTTTCTACTTATTAAAGTAAGCGGGCTCTTCATCAATATATCTTTTATTGTGAATTTCCTAATCCCATTTTTTGAGAAAAATATCCGCCAAAAAAAAAAATATTTATTTATTTTGGGTAGCAAATATGGCACTTTAATGGTAATTTAGGGGAAATAGGATGTGGGCGGGGTCCAAAAACTTAAATAATAATTTTTTTTATTATACCCTTCACATAGTGATAAGGGAGACAATCGCTATTTAAAATCAGCAAAATCGGTTTACTATTGACCGAGATATAAGCGAAAACCCAAAGTAACCCATTTTTTTGGACAAAATCCGTGCATATATCCCTATATATCTCAGTAAGTATAGTCACTCTTGCTACAAAACTTGGCACGGATACTCCTTAAGAAGGGACCTAAATAATAGAGAAGTTTTTTCAGATAGAACTAGGGGAAGGGGTATTTTTTCTACAATTGCACAATGGTGAAATATTTTATGCGCTATATCTCGGAAACTATAACAGCTATTGACTTAAAATGTTCTACAAAAAGTAATTGTACGCTAAGACCTACACTTTAAAGAAAAAAATTTTTTGGGTGGGGGTAGAAAAAAGGGTAGCTCCCATAAAAATTAACAGTTTTTATGAAATTTTCGATACGCTATATCTCGGAAACTATAACAGATATCGAAATCAAATGTTCTACAAAAAAAATTGGATAACAAAGCCTACGCTATGAAGAAAAATGTTTTAGGGTGGAGGATGGACAAAGGGGATCTCCCATACAAATTAACAATTTTTATGAAATTTTCGATATGCCAAATTTAGGAAACTATAACATAAGTTAATTTAAATGTTCCGCAAAAAGTAACAGGATAAGACCTACATTAAAATAAAAGTTTTTTGGGCAGGGGCAGGGGAAAGAGTACCTCTAATACAAACCAAGAATTTTTATGAAATTTTCAATACGCCACACCTGGGACACTATAACAGCTATCGACTTCGAATATTCCACAAAAAGTAATAATCAAATAATTCATACATTTTAGAAAAAAAGTTGGAGAGGAGCAGGGTGACTAGAACATCCCATAAAAATTAACAACTTTTATTAACCTTTTAATATGAATAATGTCAAAAACTTTTATTACTGTCGACCCCAAACTTTCCTCATCTATTTCTGTTATTCATACGAACGTTAAAATTTTGTAAAGTTTTCTATGGACTTTAAAGCTCGCACAAGGTATTTTTATTATATTATTTTCAGTACAAAATAACTAGGCTGGGTATATTAAAAGGCCGATGTGAAGAGTATATAAGATTCGGCCCAGCCGAATATAGCGCTCTTGCTTGTTTGTTTTTATGCTGAAACGTATAGGTGGGCAAAAAATACTGATCTTATGCCAAAAAGAATAGATTTGGCCCCATAGTGCGCTCCAGTTTTTTTCGTTGAATACAAAAAAATTACAGGATACAGGACACCTTTACCCATCAATTTATTCGCTGCCATATAAGGCTGATGTATTCGACAAATGCTAGGAAATAATTAAATGAAATTTGGTTTCGCAATGCGAATACCTTTTATTTCAGAAAATATATTTTTTGCTTGGTAGCACATTAGTATGTGTGTGTGTATGTATGTACATATAATGTATGTTACTCTAATTAAACACCAAATGTGAACATTCAGTTAGCAGGTTTAATCATTTAATTAGCACTTAAAACATTGGGGTTTTAATTTTTTTTTATCTTGTTGATGTTGCTGTAAGTACATTTTGTATATTTACATACATATATACAAACATTCATATATAAATATATGAATATATTTTATATAATTTTTTTATGTTGCCATTATAATTTTGTTGTTTTTTTTTTGGTTATGTGCTTTAAATGTAAAATGTGTGTTCCACATTTTGAGTTGTAGGTATTGCTGTATGCGTATGTCTGTGTATGTGCAGAAAGTATTAATGTCTCACGTTGACCTTTTAGTGGTCCTTTTTTGTATTCATGTAGTAAAATAACAATTTTAATAAAAACACATGAGAATACATATGCTTGCAGACAAACAACTCTTTATATTCATTTCCTTATTCATGACATTCAGCGATTTTGTGATAATCATGTCACTTAAAACAGTGTTGCCAACATTTGTTGATCTTTCTACTAAATCGAAAATGTATTGGAAATGTGTTTTTTAGATAAAAGATGTTGTTTTTTACATATGAAATATACATATGTTAATATGTTGGTGGCTTGTTTTGGTTTAATTTTAGAAAATAAATGTATTGAAAGTCAATGTCAAAGTTCAAAAAAGCGACAATCATTTATCGTCAGGGTAAAAATTTTGATTTTAAGCTTAAAATGTGTTAAAAATAACTATTAATTTTAAACTTACTAAATATTATCCGAAGAATCCAAATCATCTACTAAATAATGGAAAAAGCTGCTGTTACACAGAAATATTATTTGCAAAAATTTTTTCAGTATATAATTAAAAATTTAATTGTAGCAATTAAAATTTTAATCGTTTTTGAGAAGTTAAACTATTATAATTTACAAATTTTTTAAAAAAAACTTTAAATTTATTTAAAGTTTTTTTGCCTTTGCATAATCTCACTTCAAGTTCAGTTGCTGGAATTGAATTTTTTAATGTGGAGGTAAGAAAACAAAACTTAATTTTTAACACTTTAAAAAATAGAATGCCTTTTTCGCTAAGTGGATAGAGTGTACTCCTTGATTTTTTTTCTGGGTAATTTCGTTGGGTAAAATAACCGTTTTGTAGTCTGTTCTTTTTATATTATTTAAAAGACTACGACATTATTACAATGTAGATCTTAAAACTTTAAAAGGTATGTTTAATTAGAAATTTTAGCATGAAATTTTTTCAACTATCTGGCAATATATGAGTTGCGCAAAAAACTAACTGCTTATATTGTAAGGCCAAAATCTAAAGTAAATTAAATTTTGAATTCACCTTTATAAAGTTAAGTATCTCGTAGGTAGGTAGGCAAAACCACCATGCAACTTTGGTCTTAAGAAGGCCAAGCAATTGACCGGGAGTGGTTATGAAGTGCGTTAATTGTTCCATATCTGGTTCCGTATTTCGGGCGTTTTTCGTTTTCGATTCCGATGATTTTAAACTCTTTTTTGAGGTAGCCCCATAATAAAATCAATGGGAGTTGGATTGGGCTGTCTTCAAAGCGACTAATCAGTGTTTCGATAAATTTTGCCAAAGCAAATTTACCAAAGCTCTCGCTGTGTTGAAACCACATATTTGAAAATTACAATGGATATGCCCGCAGTTTTGGCTAAAAAAATTTCTTTATCAAACGTCGATAATTTCACCGATGACATAAATCGTCTGGCCTCAAAAATTTTCGAAAAATTGTTACAATTTTCTCATGCGTAGATAAAGCATGCCAATTACCCTGGGGCAATACATTGGTTTTTTGATGTTTCAGTCCAGAGTTAAGTGTTTTTGGAGGCCAGTAACAGCAGTTTTGCTCGTTGAAGTGACCGTTTAAGTGAAAATGAGCCTTATCACTCCAAAAAATTGGATTAACAGTGCGAAAACGCTCCAATATCGTTTCAGTTCTTAAACGATTTAAGTTTAAAAAGGATAGAATTTCTGATCCTTTTTAAAATTTCTTGAGTAATCACTCTTGGAAGTTTCAGTGAGTGTGCTCTTTTTCGTTTTAAAAGTCGCGGATTTCCACATAAACTGCTTTCAAACAATTTTATGTTTTCGGGGGTGCTTGAAGTTTGAAGCAGCTGCATGGAATCTCTGCACCCATGAACGAATTATTTTATCGCGTATTCGCCAAATTTCGAATTTTGACAATTTGAGACAAGTGGTCACGCAATTACTATAATTCTAACGGGGCCACCCTTCCTCCCCTCCGTTTATCACATTTTGAAGTAATCATATTAAAAAATATAAATTTTGCTAAAGACACCCGTATAACCACTCGGAATATGGAAATGCTGGAACTTTTAAAAGAGTCGAAAAAACAAAAACCTAGATAACCTTTGACTACAAGAAGATTATTGTGAAAGTAATTTAACTCCAATAAGTTTTTTAAGCAAAGGATTTCACGAAGTAGAGAGAAATTGTTAAAAACCAGTGAGTTTGACACTAATTTATTGAATATATGAACTAAGCCCTTGCGTTGACAACACTGAATCATTAAGCTTCCTTTTTTTCCTTATCTAAACAAACGATTTACATGGATTTACTAAGCCTTTTAATGTATGCATCATCACATAACAAACAATCTTAAACAAATACACATTCACATTTGAAGACATCATACATACATTTACTTATTAACAGAATATACATTTACTTATTAACAGAAAGTTATGAGTGAAAGATTGTGTTAGGAAATTTAAAATGAGTTTTTCTTGTTTTTTTTTTGCACAAAAATTAAAGGCACTTTATTTTTGTAACTTTCGAAAATGTACACAAACAAAGAAACAGCTTGTTTTAACGGCAACATAAAACACAGTTTAGCAATTAATTTTAAATAATTTGATTCATAAATAAAATTCTTTGAGTTTTAAATTTTCTTTTAAGTATTATATTGTGGCAGCTGGTATTTAAAAAATCAAGAGTTTCTAAATAAGTTGAGATATAAATGAACAAGAGTCAGTGTTTTAAGATTTTAGGAAAGCAGCTTAACAAATTTCAGTTCAAGGGGGTATTTTTCGGGGGCATTTTTCGCCAGATAAAATTGTAAACCGTGGCAAGTTACCTAATCTTACCGTAATAAGCTTTAAAAGTTTTTCTTACCTTTAAAATGTAAAATATATTACTGTCCACGAGACTGGTTCTTAGAATTTTTTTTCATTTTCAACTTGTTTTTGGGAAGTTATATTGTGACGGGTGTTACAATTTTGCTCACCTTTTTGCATTTAACTTAAACAGTTTAAAATTCGGTTTAAAAAAGGCCTAAAATTATTTTAAGCGATTTTTAGTAAACAGACACTGCAAGAGCATAATTTCGAGAAACAATGGTGACTTGAAAATTGTGACGGGTATGACCTTAAAAATTGAAAATTAAGACAAATTCGACTTTAAGATCGAATTGAAAAAAAATATTCTTGAGAATTTTTTTATTTTTATGGTAGTTTAGAGTGTTTTTAATCATATTTGAGTATTAATGTTCAAAAAAATCTATTTGCACTTAAGGAAAATCGTTTTTAAAATGTGGTGGGTGTGACATTTTGGCCAAAGTGTAAAAAAAGGTTATTCATTATGTGATCATTTCAAGCTCTTGCAAATAACAAAAATTAAATACAAACCAGTTTGTTTATATTTCAATCATTTAAGTTTTCTTTAAGACGTCAATTTATTTATTTTTAATAAAAAAATTAGTTTTTCCCAATTTAACCTCTTTTACGTGGAATTAAACATTTGTCTATTTAATTGCAAACATTTACATAAATACGAAACTCAACTAAATATTAACACATTCTTTAGGTATAGTCCAATGTTTATAAAAAAAATTTTAAATTTAAAAAGTTTTTTTGAACAAAACTAAAAAAGTTAACCTAAAAATTGTTTTCAAATGTTAAAAGAAAATTGTTTAAAATTTGTTTTTATATTCAAAACATTTTTTTAAATACAAAAAATTCTTTATAAAATATTTTAAAGTTATTTTCTTGCATTTTTTTTTACTTTTCCAATTAAAAGAAACTTATCTCTTTTACTCGCGAAAATAAAAGGATCCTAACTTTGAATATTTGTTGTCTAATTTGTGGAATCTATAAAGTTTTTTATCTAAAAAAGTGCTTTGTATGGTTTCCCATTTGTCATTACTAAATGGTACAAATGTAAATTTTTTAATTTCTTTGTTAACTTTTCTGACTACTTTGAGGCATATTTAAGTTCGAAAATATGTTCAGTATTCAATCTCAATTTATACCTTTATATAATTTTTTTTTACTTTTACATAGTTTGCTTTTACTTTCATAGCCAGTGATGTGGTAAACAACCATTTCAGTTCATACCATTGAGTTTATGAACAAACGAATTGTGGTAAAGTGGTTTGGATAGTATATGGTTAAATAATTAAAGATTTAAATAGTTTAGGGGGGTTTTTTGTGGTTGATAAACTAAATTTCAATTAAAGATGAGATACTAGAAAGAGGAAAAATTATGTATAAATGTATTTATTAAAAACTCAAAAAAAAAAACTTCAGCAATTTTTTAAAATATAGAGAAAATACAGAAAATTTTTTTATCTGATAATTTTGATAGTAAAAAAATTTCATTTCTATAACAAAAATAAAAATTACTTTTGGAAAATATTAACTTTACCCCAATTTTTTTTAGTTTTTTTTTGTGTTTGTTGTCGCATGGGCTTTTTTCATTGTTGTGTAAGTTTACTAAATTAAAAAATAAAAAAAAACATTTAAACTTAATGATCTGACATTTTAATTATTTGGTAGGACATTAAAGCCATTTTTGGAAGGGTTTTTAATCGATTGGTAGTTAATGCTTTGAAGTGGGGTATTGAATTAGTTTTTTTAAACTTTAAAAACTCCCTTACCCCGTACATGCTACTATAAATGTATTTTTTTTGGCAATTCAAAAACTGTAATAATCATGGGTTTTAAAAACTTGTAAAGCAATTTTACTCAATAGTTATCATAATACAGGGTACCTGATGTTTGATTTATATTTTGAAACTTAAATAAAAAATAAATTAATTGACACAAAGTTTTATAAAGGGCACAGAACAATTTAATTGCAATGCAGCCCTTATTTAAGAAAAAGTATATTATCTAGATATCTTCCGTCGAGTTGAATGCACTGTTCAAAATGGAACTTTATCTTCTGCGCAACAGGCTGCTGGTCCAACTGAGCTGATTTCTTGAAGAATATTTTCCTTTAAAGCCACGAGGATTGCAATTATTAACCTTCCCTTTAAGGTAACTTCATAAAAAATCTTTGGGAGTAAGATCGGGCGACCCTGATGAACATGGGATATTCCAAAAGTTCAGTTTTTGGGGGAAACTTTTCCGAAGCAAAAAAATGGTCCAATTACTTTATGCGTCGATAAAGCACATCCAACAGTTACCCTGGAGAAAACCAGTGTTTTGAAGACCAGTAATAGCAGTTTTGCTTGTTGAAGTGGCCGTATAAGAAAAAGTTGGCGTTGTTGCTCTAAAAACTTGGTATTTACAGAGCAAAAATGCTCTAACATCGTTTCAAAAAAGTTTTTGCGTAAATCAAAGTCACTTTCCTTCAGTTCTTAACTGATCTGAGTTATGAAAGGATGGAACTTTAGATCTTACTTTAAAATTTTATGAATAATTGCTCTTGGAAGTCCCTCTGAGGTTGCTGTTTTCCGTACGGAAAGTCCCGGACTTTTGCGTAAAGTTCTTTCGGGAGTCGTTGAAGATTAACTAGGCCCTGGCCGTGGGGTATTCTTAGCTTAAGCAGTTGCGTGGAATCTTTGTTGACTTAAACAAATTAAATTTATATTTAGTCCACACGTAGACACTGAAAAGCAAACTTTGAACAAAATTGTCGATGAGCAATTACGTTAGAACTATTACTCTTAAAAAATGTCTCCACAGCAAAAACGCGATGCTCACTCGACCACGGCGACATCGTGTCTAACAAATCCGCACAATCAGTTAATCAAACTGTGCTACTTTTCCTCCGCTACGTTTCTTACTTTTTGATATAAAAGTATTTAAAAATATAAATTTGCAACCAGATAACCTGCATTTTACATAATTACGATTATCCTTACAAAAGTGATAATTAAGCCATATTGGTGGCGTTCATCATAAATATATATTAAGAAAAATCTAATATTGAGGCCCAAATAGAATTTCATTACCTCATCTCTTAAAAAAATTAAGAAACTACAATTCTTATCTCTAAAATGGTTTCTTAGAAACTTTGTTTATATTATGTTTTAAAAAATGTTTATGTTTGCAAAAAAATACCTTTAGAATAATAACTGGCTTTTATGTGTGAATATTTATAGTAAATTAAATAAGTATAGCATAATTTTAAGTAAATTTTTAGAACAAAATTTAAAATACTTTTCCCTTTTATTTGGATATGAATATTTTGAAAATAACCATCCGTTTAGTAAACATACAATTAGTATACATTAAAAATAACTAGCATTTCAATAGAAAAACATACGCATGTAGCTAAGAAACCTCAGTAGTCTTAATAAAAATAGCAAATATTAAATATGTGTTTATATTTATGCAAAACAAATAAAAAAAAAAGGAAAAGTTTGCTTGCTGTTTTCTGGTTTACATAAATACTTAAGTGAAAAAAATATTATCTGTAGAATTTGTTATGGTTACGGCTGCATTTTAATTGAACAAACAAGAGAGTATATAATTTTAAACACACTTATATAATAAGAGTTTTTTCATATTTTTAAAAATAAACATAAATTTCAAATTATTTTTTAATGTAGTTCAAAATGATGAAGCAAATTTTTATGTGCTTGTTCTTGTAACCGAATATAGCTGTATACAGCTATTTCCTACTACTGCTTGCGTATATTGAATTGAAAACTCGTAAAACTTCCTAAAACATCGTTTCATTTATTTTTACAATTTTGCAAGTCAGTTTTATTAACATCAGCAATATTGCACAGAGATCTCTAACAGCAACAGAATAAAAAACAAATTAAAAGCGTTTTTCGAATGAAGTTTAAAAAACAAGCAAAAAAAAGTAAAATAACAAGTAAAAATTAAAGATGTTTAAAAAAAACTCACTGCTTGAAAAAATAGAAAAATAAATACAATATTTATTATGAATATGAGGTAATTTTTAGCTGAGCAAGAGGAAAGGGTTTTCTAAAAATTTTAGTAAGATAATTGCATATTGTAAAAAAATTACGAAAGCTATCAAAAAAGTTAGAATTAAGAATCGAAAAATTTTGTTAAAAGTTTAAAAAGATTTTTTAAAAATAAAAGGTTGACTTTGTTAACTGTTGGTTGGACTTGAATTTGGAATTTGGGGAAAACCGCTCATAAATATAGCAACATTCTAAAAATTGAATATTATTTATTTAAGTAAAGGAATTGTTGTTGCGTTTTTTTTTTACTTCAACACATAAATTTTAAAGACTTTAACATTAAAATCATTCTGAACTAAAACATAATTAAATCACTTTTATTTGTTATTGAAATGTTGCGTATGAGTAACATATTTCAATGCACTTAATTATATATTAATCATACGTAAAATTTTTGTTGTTTAATATACATACATACGTATGTAGTTCTTTCCACAAGCCTGGTAAATAAAACTAAATAATAATTTGTTTCATTAATTATATACAAATAAATTTAATTAATTTTTTTTTCGCTACTGAAGAATAAATTTAAATAATAATTTTTAAATCAATAAAAACATTGCTTTGTTAAATAAATAAACGTATTAAAATAAATATTTAAATGTATAGTTGAATGAATTAAGAATTGTTTTAGTGTTGAATAGTTATGTTTTTGTTTTTTCAATAGTTAATTGATTTAAAAAAAACATTATTTTATTGTGTTTGATAATAAAATAATTTCAGCTTTAGTAAACATTAAATAATTAAAGAATATTGTTAGAATTGAAAGAGCTTAAAGATATAAGAATCAAAAAAGAGACTTAATTTTCAGTGCGAGCAAAACTATATTTAAAAGTAGCAAAGAAGTTTTCATTTGTTTTCTCTAAGGGACAAATACAATTAGGTATAGTTAAGCAGTAAGCTTGTGACTTTGTCTTTTTTTAAAAGCAGCGTTAAAACGTTTTCTATAAAAACTGTTATATACCATGCAGTATCCTGATGACATTATATTTATACTTAAAGAGTGATTATTGCTGAGTTACTCGATTAAAATTTTGGTAATTATATTAATTTTGTTTTTATAATTTTTTTTAATCAAGATTAACTTTTTAAATCTTTGAGAATGCAAACCAAAGATCTGCAATCTCCATCCTCAACTGTGTTCTTTTTCCTTTTTAATGACCTTCCATGTCAAGCCGTAAAACCTGTTTACCCCTCTCTTGACGATATCACCCAAAGCCATTTTTTATGTTCTTAAATAAAGGTCTAATATTCTATTTAAAAAAAGGTTTTTATTAAATATTGTAGAAAGAGAATTTCTTCATGTTTTGGGTACGGAAACTTGGCGTGATGTCGGCAGAATACGTTTAATATTGTCTAGAAAAGCAGCCAAGAGCTTAGATTTTTTAAACGGTATAAAAAATTACTCATACATAATTGTTTTCGAAATATTTAAAACACCTTAACTTGAACAAAATAAAATACAGCTCTCCTGTATGGGCTGGTGGTTCATTGTCTACTTTAAAACGATTCCACTCATTAGTTAAGTCAAAATATCTGACACTCTAGAATCACTAGATCATCATCAAAATGTGAGCAATTTTTTTAAAAGAGTATGCTAGTTCATACTTTCAGACAATACAAATTCTAACAGAAGAAAAGATAAAGTGTTCTTAACAACAATAAAGTGGCTTAATTCATTTAGTTTTCATTTGTTCTTTTTTTTCTTAAAGGAAAATAACGTGGTAGAACTCTTTGTGACGTTGTTAAAAAAATTTTAATTTTAAATTAAATATTATTAAACGCTTGAAATTGTTAATAAAAAAGATATGACATTTTATGCCAACAATTTAATAACTCTTCTTGTTCCAACTTTAATAAAAACTTTTTTGAAAATAAATAGAAATGAAAAAGTTTTATACATTTCAGGAAAAACAAAAGACATTTGTTAGAAATAATATTTAAATAGGATAAATATTTGTTTTCTTTAGCCTTTTGCTTACTAGCCATAATACTGACCTAATCTTCTCAATTAACTTTATGTTTACAAAAAATATATTAAAAAAACTTCCTCTGGCAAACAAAAGCAAATCAAATAAACCTCTTTTACTCATTCCTTAAAACATCCTGAAACTAAATATTTTAATAGGATAGACATCTATGTTTATTGTAAAAGCTTTTCCTTTCATATAAAAATGACGTAGTGTTTGAAAGTGATACAAAAATTATATTTACTTTTAAATTTTGTTACCATAACATTCTATGACTACTGATTATGTTTGACAATTGTCCATATCTTTTATGTGATTTGTTATAATTCTCGTTTTACCCTCTTCAAAGGATAATAAGATTTTATGCAAAAATTGTTAAAGTGTTAAGAACAAAGTGTTTGTGTTGTTTTTTGTTGAAAATAAGATTAAACCCTTTTTATGTTTTTTAAAGAGGGCATTTAAATGGTCTTTAGAAGGAAAAAGAATAAAGGAAAAAGTGGCAAAAAACGAATTATCTTATAAGAAAATAAATCAAAATCCTATTTTGGTTTGAAGGGAAAAAAAAGTAAAAAAGCTGAAAAGAAAATCTATGAATTTTTAAAAAATATTTAAACACATGAATGCGGTTTTGACGATTGTAATTTCATAAGACATTGGTGTGGCTTTGTTTTTAAACAGTATGTTTTGTGGCGAATGTATATTAAAACACAATTATTTTAGAAGGTTATAACGGTGTGGAGGGAAGATGGTGTCATTGGAATTATCCCTCGCAGTGGTCGACGGAGCATCGCGTATTTGCTGTTAAGACAAATTTTAAGAGTAATTCTTCTTAGGTAATTGCTCTTGTACAATTTTGTTTAAAACTCGGTATTTGGTAAAAAACGCGATTGACCGAGTATGAATTTAAATCGTTCGTGGGTTTAGAGATTCCCCGCTACTGCCTCGGCTATGAATGTCCCACACCCAGGGTACAGCCAGTCTTCAAGGACTCACGAAAAAATTGAACTTGTTGAAAGCAGCTTAAGTGAAAATCTTCGAATTTCAATACGGAAAAGAGCAGCTCATTTGGACTTTCAAGAGCAGTTAATAATGAAATTTAAAAATTTTATCCTTTTTAATTTCAAATCCTTCCAGGACTGAAAAAAGGTAACTCTGATTTACGTTAATAATTTCTGTGAAACGATGTTGTAGCGTTTTGCACTATTAATCCCTTTTTTTTTTGTAAACGGCAACGTCAACAAGCAAAACTCCCATTACTGGTCTACAAAAACCCACTACGCTCCATTAAAACATAAAATTGCATTGCGCCGAGTATTTGTTCGATGTGCTTTATCGACGTATGAAGAAATTGGACGATTTTTTTTCAAATATGGCCAGGCGATGAACGTCAACAGGGAAATTTATCGATGAGTGATTATAGATTTCTTTTTGCCAAACCTGCGAGCTCGCCATCGTAGACTTACAATAGGTGGTTGTAGCAGGATAGGGCGACTGCACACACGGCCAGAGTTTCAATAAATTTGCTTCGGGAAAATTTCCCCAAAAAACTGATTAGTCCCTTTGGGGACATCCCGTATCAATTATTACGTTGTTCATTTAAGTTTAAAAATATAAATCATCCAGCAGACACCCTGTATTTTCAATATCTTTTCAAAGCTAATAATATAGATTGACAAACCTTCCCTGTATGCTAGCAAGGTAGAATTAAAGTTTACTAACGCATAATGTAACATATACTTTGGTGGCACCCGAAGAACCTGTGCACCAATCAAGAGGTAATGGATCCCTTTCCATTAGTTAAAACTAGTTCTTTTTTGTTGGCAAAACGCTGTCTATAGAATTTTGTTTATCTCGAAAAAATTTATTTAAACAGATAGATAGATTAAAAGACGATATAATAAAAATAGTTGATTTGACTCCTACCTACAAGGATCTTGAATTGCCTTTCATTTGCCCAAACAACGTTGAAATTCAAAAAAAAATTAATTTCAATAAAATCGCGGTTGGAGTTTTCGATTTGGTTACGTATACCAAGTGAGGCAAGCGGTATTTAATCTTCAAATGTAAAAATTAAAACCAATTTAAAAATGAAATTTATATACAGTGTAAAGCATAACACCACTAACAAATCTGCTTCTTTAACTCCAAAAAAATGATTTATGACGTTGTTTTAATAAATGAAGAATATATGTCGGCTTTATTGAATCACAAATTGGTTCTGCAGAAATCACATAAAAATTAAAAACTGCTTAAAATCCTTATCACTCTATGAAAGGTGTAAAAATAACAACCCTTAAGGGCCCGGTTTTTTTTCTTGGTGAAATTTTGTTTGGAAGCCATATCGAAATCACAATTGAATTCGTAAAGTTATTTAAAAAATGTTCTTAATTTTTCTTAGAAAAAATAGCAAATAATAATAACAAGTATGAAGTTATGCTGCACTAAATACTTGTATATATTGTTGATGGAGTTAAGAATCAATTCAAGTTTAAGCAGATTTAACTTGGAAAATTCTTTCTTTAATTCTTTTTTCTTATCTTATGCCTGTGTGCGTGGGTACATAAGTGTGTTTTTAAGGAGTAGGCGGTAGAAACTGTAACAAACATGTGATTTATTGTCATGACAAATATGTAAACAAAGTAAGATAATTCCTCTTCATTTCTTTGCCATGATGTTGAAGCCTCTTTTCTTTTATGGAAAGGTAATTTAATGCTTTTTCTATACAAAGTTATTTATAACAACGGCTGTTTACAATTCGATATGTAAAGGTTTGTTTTATTGATTTTTTTTTTTTCCAATTAGGGTTGAAATAACTCTACTTTACTGACTTATTAAGATATAACAAGTGATTCTTTTACATGAAAGATAGAAACCTTAAATAAAGGGTTGTGTAATTTGAGAGTTTCCGGTGTATAATTGGCTTAAATAAAAGGATTACTTTTTTGTATTTTTTCCGGATACTTTTCATAGTCTTAAGAGGAAAAGTAACTTATAAATAATAAGAGGTAAATAATAAGAGGCCATTTGTTACAAAAATACAACAAAAAGTTGAGGGTCTTTTTTTTTAAGTGGAAGCTTATTTTTAGCAAAAACACTTAATTTTTTCCTAGTCTTTGCTGGAGAATCGACTGCTGCTAGAGGCTTTAAAAAATTTTTGCAAGTCAAATTATTTAGGTATGTAAATGATGTTGGTAGAGGTTATGAATATTTTTTAGATATTATTATAAACAGCAGGTGATGAAATAGTTTCGCGCAACTCCTTTGGCTATTTTGTGATATACTTCAAAGCGGAGCTGGCTGTCGGTCAACAAATATTTATTGTAAGCCATCAAATCGTTCTTGTTTCAGTGTTAAGGAAAACGTTTACTAGCCAATCACGTTTGTTTTAAGTTTACCTAATATGCATTTCACTGGTTCTTACACCAAATCAGTAGTAGACTTTTCGAAAATTACTATAAATAAACCAAGTTATCTACGAGTTCCTTAAAAAACGTTAAAAACAATTTATCGCAATTAGCTGTTTCGATTTTCTTTTTTCAATGTATATTTGGATAACCTTTGGTTATCCCTTAATGTATTACAAAAGGCTACTGAAAAATACTTTCTCTACTTTCTTTTCAAACTTCGTTAACCCTATTTTAAAAAGCCAAAAAATAATTTTTTAATTTCCAGATTTTAAACTCTACAAATGTTTCATTTTAAAAGGTAAAATCTTGAAAACAAGGACGAAATATTTGTTAATTTTAAGGTGTTCGTTTTACACCTTAATATGTATGTTTTCTTCATTTTATTGAATAAATTTGTTTGTCTTTAATAAAATGTTTTATTTTTTATTCAAACGGACATTCCATAATATTTTTGTGCTCAGAACAAAAAAAAATCTCTTGATTTCTTAATACTAATGTCATTAATAAAAACGAATAAATTTAAGCAATCCGGCTTTCGTTTGTTCAACAAAAAATTCTGAACCTACAAATATGTACATACATACATATGTACGTTCGCATTTGAAAACAACATGCTTGGGCATGAGTCGAAGCTTGCACACAAAGTCACATTTTAAGAGTTTATGCAGGTGTTTGCATGCCTGCTTAACTTGTGTAAACACAAAAGGTTCACAGTCACCATGTACATATGTACACAAGAATGTTTATATGTGAGAGCGTGTTCGTTGTTTTCGGTAGCATGCGTGCAAAGTAACAGTTATGTTACAACAAAAATGATTTTAAGTGTAAAAAGCCAATTTGTGTTAAAATCCATAAATTTTCCGGGTAACACAAATATTTTTGTAAAATGCAAAACAATAAAGATTTTCATCTTTTTTTTTGTAGTTTCTTATTTTTTCTTTATTTTTCTTTTTAAACGTATGCATGTGCATATATGTACTTTGCTTAAATCTTTCTTTCTCATTTTTCGGTCTTTATTTTGCTTTAACTAAAGTTGTGATTAAAACTGAAATGCTTTTTGTAGAAATATTTTCGGCAAAAAAGTATTTCAAACGAGATTATAATGAAAAAAAGTTTTAGAAAAAGTTTTGTTTGTTGTTTTTTATATTTTTACCTGTTTTTGTTGCCTTTTGCCATATGAAAACTTAATTCTACTTTAGGAGTAAACGCACATAAAATGCAGAAAAACTTTTAAATAGGAAAACCAAAACAACATTTACCCACAAAAATACTTTTTTAAACAAGTTTAAACAAACAAAACAAAAAATAATTTTTAAAACGAAATATTAAAAGGTAGAATTGTAAATGAGAAAGGAAATTCCACGTACATACAAACATACTTATGCATATTAGTTCATATCGTTATATATACTTTTTATGTTAAATTCAACTACCGCCTGTAAGTTTTAGATAATGCAGTTAAACAATTTAGGAGCAGTTGTATAAAGAATGAGTTCAATGATTTTTAGAAATATTCATATATGAAATATTAAATATGTTTTTTGATCCTGAATATGAGAATTAGCACCTTTGCGTATATGCTATTAACACCAAAAAAATTTAAAGTTTTTAAAATCGCTGTTAAGACATATTTTAAGAGTAATGTTTGCTCACCGACAATTTACTTCAAAGTTCGATATGCGGCGAAAACGTCTTTTAATATAATTCGTTCGTGATTGTGGAGATTTCGCGCAACTGCTTCAGCTTTCAATATCCCACAGCTAGGGCCCAGTAGACCTTCAAGAACTCCCGAAAACATTAAACTAGTCGAAAGCAGTTTACGTGAAAATCTGTGACTTTCAAAATGGCAAGAAAAACTTTAGTTACTGGTCTTCAAAATTCCTAACCTTCGATTGAAGCATTCAAAACTATTGCATTGCACCAGGGTAACTGGTTGGTGTGCCTTTTTCCCGCATAAGGTCATTAAACCCTTTTTTTCGAAAATTCTAGTGACCAGGCGAAGAAAGTAAACGGTGAAAACTATCGACTCATTATTATGAAATTTTTTTGTTAAACCTGCGAACTAATCTGCTGTATTCTTTACATACGTGGTTTCAACAGCATGTGGAGACCGCGCATACACCCACAGGCTCCAGAGAGAAATTCGCTTTAAAAATTGCTTAAGTAAGTGGTAAAAGGACCCCCTTTCCTCCACTATTTTCGCATATCCGTACAAATAATCATTCATTCTTTAAGATTTCAATTGATAGATTTTTACTGGAGGTAGGAAAAGAGATTCTCCACTCTTTCTGAAGGTAGGTCTGGGAGCTTCTGTCTTTTGAAAAGGAGGATATAAGGATCATCGTTGCATTTTTAACCTGCAGCCGACTCATCGACCTGCAGTTTTAATTATATGAAGGATGAGATTTTAAAGCATACACTCTGCAGCAGGAGACTGCGCTTCCTAGGTGGCAGTTTTGCTACACCAGTGGTTATTTGAAATTCATTGATGCTCAAGTTATTATTCAAAACCTACGCTAGTAGGCGGTTTAAGTAGCTGCACAAAATACCTACTCTTGGTAGCGGTGCATTGTTTTTTGCTCACATTAAAAATAATTAAAGTCTGCCAAAAACGTCCTAATATAATTTATCCTTTATCAATCCTTTCCACAGTTAAAATCAGTTTCCTTGCGACACAAAAGTTCTAGGGTAGTTGCTTGTTTTATAAATTTATATTATAAATTTATTTAAATTAATAATCTTTTATATATTAATTCATTTAAGTTCTGTTCTAATGCACGAGTGAGCACACATGTGTATTTAAAAGGAAATACTCAGGTTTCACAAACATTTTATATTAGTTGCTCTCTGCTGGTTTATACACAATTATGTAAATACCGTAAATGAAAATAGAAATGTGAATGAAAAATTTTCTTCTTGCTTTAAAATATTAAAATAAAGATTAAAGGAGGTTTGGGTCTAAGCGCAAAAATAAAAAAAAAAGTTTTAAGCATCTTAGACAAAAGACAAAATTATTTATTACATACAGGTCAACTGTTTATATAAAGGTTAAACGCAACTATTTTTACAAAGTTTTGTTGAAAAAAAATTCCAGAGTTAGGGCAAATTATTTCTTAAAGTGCTAATTAAAGGAGATAAAATTCAAAAAGGTATAAGGGTTACTATGGGAGTAGGTAAGTCGTTTATTTATTATTTCTTAAATGAAACTCAAGACGCATGACACATGTGCCATTACTTTGCTTCCTATTTAAAAGAAGGAGGGATGGTCATTACATAACGGCAGGCATTTGCTATATTTAACCTTTTAATCCTTTTAATGGGCTTTAACTTGTGGTTAATAAATTCAAACTTGATTTGTAATAAATTAAAATTAATAAAATACAATTTTGCTTTATTTTAGAAATGTAATTAGAAAAATAAAAAGCTTTAAAATATGGACAATGCTGAGCTGAGGGTTCTCTTAAAAATATTTATACCCCACATATTAATTTATTTCTCCATAAAATATGTTTCACTCTATATACCTTGTTAAACAATACCAGCAAATTACTAAGTTAAAGCCTTTATTTAAATGTTTGTTACTTTTTGGAAAAAATTTAAAAAATCTTTATTGTTGTCATAAATTAAATTTTGGCGCTTGAACAAAGTAGTACTAATTGGGGTAAAATGTTACACTTACTTCGGTTATGGTTTTTATTTATAACATTAGCAGCTGCAAGTATATTTTGCCCCAAATTTATATTTCCTTTAAAGCACAATATATATAATGGATGAACAGTGAACCCTAAATTAACCAACACCTTCAATGTAAGTTAAAAAATGTAGAATCCTTTTGTTATGTTTCGGTATTGTTATTTTCTTTCTTACTACTTACGTCGTTTCTTTAACCAGTTGTAAGATAGTAAATTTCCTAAGAAAACCAAACAATGTGGTTGAAGATATCAGGGTGGTGTTTGCAATTAAGATGTTTTTAAAATTCAAAAATTTTTGAAAAATAATTATTATTGTGCGCTTGAAAAAATACAAATTGGAAACTCAAAGTGAATTTTTTATTGCTAATTATCATACGTTTCTTTATATTAAAAATTAATTTGAAACTATTTAAGAAGACTTCCAAAAATTTTAAAAAATTCTTAATTCAAATAAGTTGGCTTCTAGCCACTATATTTCTAGAATTGAAATTTTAAAACAATGCAAAATGTACCATAAAGGTAAAAAATACTAATTATGCAATTTCAGATCTTAAATCAGGTTAAACCCCCTTAACTTAATACTTCCGGAGTCATTTTATATGCAAAAATATTCCAAAATGTTTTACCAGGCTATTTTTGGTCTTTTTATTAGCATCTGAACTTAATTAGTGTTAGTCATACTTCAGTCTGCAGAAAAGCTCCAAAAATTTATAAAAGTACTTCTAGTTTGCTTAGCTGACTCTTGACTTCAATAAGGTTAATGAAAGATATCTTTACTCTTTGTTGTCTTTGTTGATTTCTGTACTTAACCTAAGCTCTACTTTTTCTATCTCTTTTCTCAAAAAATTCAAAAAAGTATTGAAATAATATTTTTATCCTTTTGTTAAATAGATCCAATAGAAAAAAGAAATCGCACTTTACTTAAGGAAAACACTTTTTTTAAATTTTGGATCCTAAAAGGCAAATTAGGGTACAAACTTTATTTTGGTACTGCAAAGGTCCATTTTTTGATTTTCTATCTAAATAAAATATAAGCGAAATTCAAGTTTTCACCGATATTTTGAAAAAAAAATTTTAAATTATTTTGGCCCTTTTATTAAATTTTAAAACTTTTAAGGTAAAAAGAGAAAAATTATACTTTTTGTAACTTTTAAAACAGTACAGAAAGAAACTCATCGCATTTTTGGCCTTATTAAATTTTGAAAAATATTGCATTTTATGAGATTATGAGTCTAGAAAAGGAAAGTTAAGGTACATGGATCTCAATTAAGGTCGAAAACTAAAAACAGAATAAAATATATTAAATACAATTTTTAAAAATTCTTCACCTGATACTGGTGCTGGACCTGCCAGCAGACCTACTGGCTGACAGATATTTGTTAGCTTCAGCCGGGCTCCCCAATTTCATTCTGGATAGCAGGAAAGGTTATCATTTGAAAAAATTAGCTATGAAAATGCACAAATATATGAGATTTTGAATTATTATTAATGAAACCAGAATTTAGAGAACCACCCCTACACATGTATTACATTGTGCTGATGTAAGGAAATGAGTTATGGGAAGGAAAAAATAAGGAAATGTATTTGTAGACATTTAATTTACATTTCTCGATATAAACTGTGACAGGAAATATTTATTAAGTAGATTGTTTCACATACGAACTGTGCAACTAAAGAATGAATTTTGTTTGCAATGCGTAGTAGGACTCAGTGGACAGTTGGCCACAAATGTGTATGCTCTTCCTGAAAAATAAGTATCACGTAAATATTCACAGGTTCCAGGAACAACTTCCCTGATTTCTTCAGACCACATTCAATTTTAGTATCGATGGGAAAGTGTAACACACCCCACATTTGTACATAGAAGCCTGTAACTTAAGTTTGGGAAAGTTGAAAAATGAAAAATTTAAATGTTCACCTGACAGTAGGGTTTCCAGATGGGCCTGATTTGGCCTTATTTTCAAGTTTTTTAATGCGCGTCAAGTGTTAAGTGTAAAAGTAATTTGTCAAGTTTTTTTGTAAGTTAATTTTTTTTCTCAAGTTTATTCTAGCTATGTAATAATACTTAAAAAAGTATGTTTATATGTATATGTATCTAAAAAACAAATTTAAAGCCCATATTTTTATTATCAACACAACTAAGGTTTAGTATGCTACATTTTTTTTCTGTGCAATTAAAGTTTAAAAAATATTGTTCTTTTTCAGTACAATTATAATTAAAGTACCAACACTGATATTTACCCCATTGCTCAACACTAGTAAATTGATATCATTGAACAGCTGATTTTCAATACGTACATTGAAGCTTTCGGAAATAAAAATTGAGTTTAAATTTTTTTTGTTAATTTGTTTCAGTTATTTTTACTTTTTATGACATTTTTGTTTTTGTTTCAATAAATTTTATGAAAAAAATAAACAATAAAATAAAAAAATAACAATATGGGTGTTTTTTTATCAAGCTCTTTTTTTCAAAATCAAGTTTTTTTTGGCCATTGTCAAGCTTTTTGGCAAATTGGATCTGGCAAGCTTAACTGACAGGCACATACTGGGTTAATTGGGGCTAAGAAAGTTGTTCAAATAAAATTTAGTATTTAAGACGTATACTCAACATTTAATTACATTAAAATAAAGTATACGCCCTAAGTAACGGTGTCATCCAGCAAAATGAATCCAATGATAATTATATTGTTGGCAAGTATTTATCAACACAAAAGCAAAATACCTTGACCACGTGTGAAAAATACTTATCATCAGAAAAATATAAATTTCAATAAGAAAGATTTTTGTAATAAATTAAAAATGGTAAAAAACAAATTACAATCCCTTCAATTTTGAAAGGCTATATTAAGTCTTGTTAGGTCTTGAATACAAAAAAAAAATTTTTAAGAGAAAGAATTTTAGTTGTTAAAATTATGTTTTGAAATTATCTTGTCGTGTCCCTAGCATATCTCTTTATTGGCCAATGTGATCGCATTTTGAGAAAACAAGATTAGTCCTTTTGAAAAAGACAATCAAGGACTAGGATATTTCACAAAAATGTTTGCTGGAATATTTCTGTATAATTCAACAAGGACGTTACAATTTATTTCTTATTCGCAACAATCTATGGACAACGTTGCCAGCGCTGAAAATTTTTTCTTAAAAGAAATAGTTTTTTTGCTTTTTTTATAGTTTTCATTTCGTGTTATAATTTTTTTTAACGTAAAACCTACAACAAATAAAAATGCATTGCAAAATATACCATGTTAATTTAAATATTTTTTTTTATATATTTTAATTTCAGATTAGAAAAGTATCTGTTTACCATGAGGCAATGAAGCAATGTGACGACAGCAATGCTCTTTATAAAAAAATTGTTTTTATATTATTAAAAACAGATTTTTTTTAAAAATATGTAAAAACGTAATAATATATATAAACAAAAAATACAACAATATGTGTAAATAAAATAATCAACAAAGATGAAAAACATATAAATGCATTGTAAGAAACCAATTTAGAACCATTAAAAAATAATGCAAAAAAATGTTAAAATTCAAATCAAATACTTTAGCTTTAGCGCTAGAAAACAAAAAAACAATTGTTAATATTTATTAGTTTATTTTACAGCAAATAACAATGACATTTGAATATTTAAACAAGTTTTTTAATGCGACATCTACTACTACTGCAGCAGCAACAAAAACGACAAATGCTAGAAGAAGAGCAACATGTCCTAATAAAGCAAATATTTGCTGCAACAAATGTTGTTGTACTAGTTGGGATAGTAGTTGTTGTATTAAAAAAACAAGCAGCACCATCACATGCTTTGTCTACTCAAATACACTACGAAGAAAAATTCGAAAAACTTCCAGACGGAAGAGGAAACGTAGACGCAGCGGTTGTTTACACAACAGTAACAAAAGCAGCATTCTTAGTATGGTTGACAATATATTGGCAACAAAAGCAACAACAGCAACAACAACTAAAAGTTATAAATGTAAACTAAGTGTAAATAATACAAGGACAACTAAACTAGAAACATGCATTAATACACATAAAAATAACCACTACAATAATAGAAAAACTAAAAGAATAGAATATAGTAGATGTATATGTTGCATCAGTTGTAGCACCAAATTTATACACAGCAATTGTAATTGCAGCAGTTTTAAAAGTTGTTGTGGCAACAGTTATAACAATTCAAGCAATTTTTGTAATTTTTGTTTAAGTAAAAAATGTAAAATGAAAAAGTTAAACTTAATATTGAAAAATATAGTGACATTGTTATTGTCGCAAAAAACACAAAAAACAACAGCAGCTAAATTAGCACATGCAGCAACAAGACCAGTGAGAATAACAAAAACAATTACATCAACTAATGGAAAATGCTGCAGAAATAGTAATAAACGAAAAAAAGTTCAATTAAAATTTAAAAAATACAAAATTCAACATAAGCAACAACAGCATCTAGTAGAGCTTAAAAATTTATTTGCTCTAGGGAAATGTGCTAAAACAGCAGAAACAACATCACAACAACAAACAGAACAAGAAAAACTACAAAAGCCCTCCACAGTAATACAAACTTCAAAATTTTTCTCGCTAACATCACCGGCAGATACAACAGCAACAGCATGCACATCACATTTAACCAGCAACAATAAAAACAAGAATTTTTCTATTCTCTTACCCAAATGCAAAGGTCTAACATCATCGCCAACATCCAAAAACTCCTTAACCTGCTACACACCACCATCATCATCCATCCTCTCATCACGGTGGTATAGTATAACATGTTTGCCTCCGGCTCGAATTCTCAATGAAATGTATGGTGTGATATTTATGACTCTGCTGGTACTTAGCATATGCCACAATAACGGTAAGTTTTATTTGTTTTTTTCTTCTATCTCTCTCTCTCTCTCTCTTACTCGTTACTTTAAATGTTATGGTTTTTTTGACTTTCTTTTACTTTTTGGGTATTTATTTTTAATGCAACCGACAAATAAATTGTATATGAAAAAAAAAAAAATTTATTTTTACATATTTAACATGTGTTGGAACGCATGCACAATAGCCTGAAGTGGAAAAATGGCGTTTTATAAATTAACAACAAAATTTATATTTTTTATTAAAGGCAAAGCAAGTCTTAAGGCGGTAAAATTTTGATTATAAAAAGGTACAGGGTGTCCACCGGCAAGGTATACTATTTTGTTGGTTTATAATTTTTTATTAAATAAAAGTGGATGGATTTTATATTAATAAATATTTTACTAAATGTTGGCAATTTTGTATGAAAGACAACATCAAATAAATGTCCCCCTCTTTAAGCCTCAAAAATGTGAGCCATTTTGAACACTTTTTTCAATACATTCTCAAATATTTCATGCAGTATTTCATAAAATTCATCACGAATATTTTGTTGCTTCAACGTTTCTGGTTTGATTGCATAAACCTTGCTTTTGAGATACTCCTACGAAAAGAATTCCGGAGCAGTCAAATCAGGCGACCATTGAGACCAATCAACATCACCATTTCTTGAAATAACTTGGCGTGATAAGAGGTCTCGCAGTCTAATAATTCCTGCTTACCAAATTACACATCATTTTAATGGATGAATAATTTAAAGGTTTTAGATTGCCCATTAATATTTATTAACTAATTTACGTATTTATTTACGACTCTTATTCATGGCTGCAAAATATAAACTTTCAAGACTAGTGTTAACCAAAATGGCGGCAGAACAAAGAAGTATACTTTGCTGGTGGACACCCTGTATTTAGAAAAAATCGAGTTCTAGTTTTTCAATAAGATTACCTCAGAAGTAAAAAGCAAAATATAATTTAACAAGTAAGAGCGCTATATTCAGCTGTGCCGAATCTTATATACCCTTCACATTGGTATTTAAATATACCCAGCCGAGTTATTTTGTACTGCAAATAATATAATAAAAATCCTTGTGTGAATTTTAAAGTCCATAGAAAACTTTACAAAATTTTAACGTTCGTATGAATAATAGAAATAGATGAAGAAAGTTTGAGGTCGATAGTTTTAAAAGTTTTCGACATTACTTATATTAAAAGGTTAATAAAAGTTGTTAAATGTTCTAGTCCCCCTGCTCTTCACCAACTTTTTTACCAAAATGTATGAATTATTTGATTATTACTTTTTGTAGAATATTCGAAGTCGATAGCTGTAATAGTTTTCCAGAAGTAGCGTATCGAAAATTTTATAAAAATTGTTAATTTGTATGAGAGCTATCCCTTCTTCACCCCCCATCCGAAAATCTTTTTCTTCAGAGCGTAGCCCTTAATGTCCAATTACTTTTTGTAGAACATTTGATTTCGATATATGTTATAGTTTCTGAGATATAGCATATCGAAAATTTAACAAAATATATGTATGCTACCCCTTTTTCTGCCCACACTCAAAAATATTTGTCTTTGAAGCGTAGGCCTTATTGTTCAATTACTTTTTGTGGAGCATTTGATGTCGATAGCTGTTATAGTTTCCCAGATAAAGCGTATCGAATATTTTATAATAATTATTAATTTGTATGGGAGCTACCCCTTTTTTTGCCCCCACTCAAAAAATTTTTTCTCTAAAGCGTAGGCTTTCTTGCCCAATTACTTTTTGTAGAACATTTCATTTCGATATCTGTTATAGTTTCCGAGATATAGCGTATCGAATATTTCATAAAAATTGTTAACTTGTATGGGAGCTACCCCTTTTTTTTGCCCCCACTCAAAAAAAATTTTTTTTAAAGCGTAGGCCTTCTTGCCCAATTACTTTTTGTAAAACATTTCATTTCGATATCTGTTATAGTTTCCGAGATATAGCTTATCGAATATTTTCTAATAATTGTCGATTTGTATGGGAGCTACCCCTTTTTTTGCCCCCACTCGAAAATTTTTTTCTTTAAAGCGTAGCCCTTAGCGTGCAATTACTTTTTGTAGAACATTTCATTTCGATATCTGTTATAGTTTCCGAGATATAGCTTATAGAATATTTTATTATAATTGTCGATTTGTATGGGAGCTACCCCTTTTTTTGCCCCCACTCGAAAATTTTTTTCTTTAAGGCGTAGCCCTTAGAGTGCAATTACTTTGCGTGGAACATTTCATTTCGATATCTGTTACAGTTTCCGAGATATAGCTTATAGAATATTTTCTAATAATTGTCGATTTGTATGGGAGCTACCCCTTTTTTTGCCCCCACTCGAAAATTTTTTTCTTTAAGGCGTAGCCCTTAGAGTGCAATTACTTTGCGTGGAACATTTCATTTCGATATCTGTTACAGTTTCCGAGATATAGCGTATCGAATATTTGATAATAATTGTCGATTTGTATGGGAGCTACCCCTTTTTTTGCCCCCACTCGAAAATTTTTTTCTTTAAGGCGTAGCCCTTAGAGTGCAATTACTTTGCGTGGAACATTTCATTTCGATATCTGTTATAGTTTCCGAGATATAGCGTATCGAATATTTGATAATAATTGTCGATTTGTATGGGAGCTACCCCTTTTTTTGCCCCCAACCAAAAATTTTTTTCTTTAAGGCGTAGCCCTTAGAGTGCAATTACTTTGCGTGGAACATTTCATTTCGATATCTGTTACAGTTTCCGAGATATAGCGTATCGAATATTTGATAATAATTGTCGATTTGTATGGGAGCTACCCCTTTTTTTGCCCCCACTCGAAAATTTTTTTCTTTAAGGCGTAGCCCTTAGAGTGCAATTACTTTGCGTGGAACATTTCATTTCGATATCTGTTATAGTTTCCGAGATATAGCTTATAGAATATTTTCTAATAATTGTCGATTTGTATGGGAGCTACCCCTTTTTTTGCCCCCACTCGAAAATTTTTTTCTTTAAGGCGTAGCCCTTAGAGTGCAATTACTTTGCGTGGAACATTTCATTTCGATATCTGTTACAGTTTCCGAGATATAGCGTATCGAATATTTGATAATAATTGTCGATTTGTATGGGAGCTACCCCTTTTTTTGCCCCCACTCGAAAATTTTTTTCTTTAAGGCGTAGCCCTTAGAGTGCAATTACTTTGCGTGGAACATTTCATTTCGATATCTGTTATAGTTTCCGAGATATAGCGTATCGAATATTTGATAATAATTGTCGATTTGTATGGGAGCTACCCCTTTTTTTGCCCCCAACCAAAAAATTTTTTCTTTAAGGCGTAGACCTTAGCGTGCAATTACTTTTTGTGGAACATTTCATTTCGATATCTGTTATAGTTTCCGAGATATAGCGTATCGAATATTTGATAATAATTGTCGATTTGTATGGGAGCTACCCCTTTTTTTGCCCCCAACCAAAAAATTTTTTCTTAAAGGCGTAGACCTTAGCGTGCAATTACTTTTTGTGGAACATTTCATTTCGATATCTGTTATAGTTTCCGAGATATAGCTTATCGAATATTTTATAATAATTGTCGATTTGTATGGGAGCTACCCCTTTTTTTGCCCCCACTCGAAAATTTTTTTCTTTAAGGCGTAGGCCTTCTTGCCCAATTACTTTTTGTAAAACATTTCATTTCGATATCTGTTATAGTTTCCGAGATATAGCTTATCGAATATTTTATAATAATTGTCGATTTGTATGGGAGCTACCCCTTTTTTTGCCCCCACTCGAAAATTTTTTTCTTTAAGGCGTAGCCCTTAGAGTGCAATTACTTTTTGTAGAACATTTCATTTCGATATATGTTATAGTTTCCGAGATATAGCGTATCGAATATTTGATAATAATTGTCGATTTGTATGGGAGCTACCCCTTTTTTTGCCCCCAACCAAAAAATTTTTTCTTTAAGGCGTAGACCTTAGCGTGCAATTACTTTTTGTGGAACATTTCATTTCGATATCTGTTACAGTTTCCGAGATATAGCTTATAGAATATTTTATTATAATTGTCGATTTGTATGGGAGCTACCCCTTTTTTTGCCCCCACTCGAAAATTTTTTTCTTTAAAGCGTAGCCCTTAGCGTGCAATTACTTTTTGTAGAACATTTCATTTCGATATCTGTTATAGTTTCCGAGATATAGCGTATCGAATATTTTATAATAATTGTCGATTTGTATGGGAGCTACCCCTTTTTTTGCCCCCACTCGAAAATTTTTTTCTTTAAGGCGTAGACCTTAGCTTGCAATTACTTTTTGTGGAACATTTCATTTCGATATCTGTTACAGTTTCCGAGATATAGCTTATAGAATATTTTATAATAATAGTCGATTTGTATGGGAGCTACCCCTTTTTTTGCCCCCACTCGTAAATTTTTTTCTTAAAAGCGTAGCCCTGTGCGTGCAATTACTTTTTTTAGAACATTTCATTTCGATATCTGTTATAGTTTCCGAGATATAGCGTATCGAATATTTGATAATAATTGTCGATTTGTATGGGAGCTACCCCTTTTTTTGCCCCCACCCAAAAAATTTTTTCTTTAAGGCGTAGACCTTAGCGTGCAATTACTTTTTGTGGAACATTTCATTTCGATATCTGTTATAGTTTCCGAGATATAGCTTATAGAATATTTTATTATAATTGTCGATTTGTATGGGAGCTACCCCTTTTTTTGCCCCCACTCGTAAATTTTTTTCTTAAAAGCGTAGCCCTGTGCGTGCAATTACTTTTTTTAGAACATTTCATTTCGATATCTGTTATAGTTTCCGAGATATAGCGTATCGAATATTTGATAATAATTGTCGATTTGTATGGGAGCTACCCCTTTTTTTGCCCCCACCCAAAAAATTTTTTCCTTAAGGCGTAGCCCTTAGCGTGCAATTACTTTTTGTAGAACATTTCATTTCTATATCTGTTACAGTTTCCGAGACATAGCGTATCGAAAATTTAATAAGAATTGTAAATTTGTATGGGAGCTACCCCTTTTTTTGCCTCCACCCAAAAAAAATTTTTTTTTAAATGTAGGTCTTATTGTACAATTACTTTTTGTAGAACATTTTAAGTCGATAGCTGATATAGTTTCCGAGATATAGCGCATAAAATATTTCACCAAATTTGTGCAATTGTAGGATAACTACCACTTCCCCTGATCCTATCTGAAAAAAATTTTTCCATTATTTAGGTGCCTTATTTAAGAGTATCCAGGCCAAGTTTTGTGGCAATAATGACTATACTTACTGAAATATATAGGGATATATGCACGGATTTTGTCCTAAAAAAATGGGTTGTTTTGGGTTTTCGCTTATATCTCGGTCAATTGTGAACCGATTTTGCTGATTTTAAATAGCGATTGTTAACGGGATATTTCTAATCGTTTGACACCATTAACTGATCTGTATCTTTTTATTGGACTCCGGAAACTTGATTTCAACAGACGGACAGATGGACAGACAGACAGACAGACAGACAGACAGACAGACGGACTTGGCTATTTTAACTTCCCTATCTATAAGGATCCAGAATATATATACTTTATGGGGTCGCAAATGGATAATAAAGAAATTATAAACGGAATGACAAACTGATATATACCCTTATCACTATGTGATGGGTATAAAAAAATTAAAAAAGTATATTCTTTAAACAAATGTTAACTTACCAAGTTAATACTCGATTTCGCTTATTTTGAAATGTTGCACGCAAAGCTATTGGCTTTGAATCGTCGATTATTTTTTTATTTGAGCTTTCAAGATTTGATTAATACATGATTTGTTTTTCTAAATGTAATGTATATTTAAAAAAACCCCTAAAAATTTTTTTACATAACCTTAGAATAATTCGTTGACAACAAATTTTTATTTGCTTCAAAAATCCGATTTATGTTTAAATACTTTTTTCAACTTTAACAAATTTGTTTATTATAAGTTGCAAACATAGATGCCAGATTTGACGATTTATCGTCATTTTGACGATTTTTGACCACAAAAAATGGGTTTTGACGATTGGACGATTTTTGCCCTAAATTTGACGATTTTCGTAAAGGCTTTCGACTTTAGTCACAAAAAAAAATTCATTATATGTACAGAAGTATGACTTTAAAATTTCATATAATATCATGAATAAGTGTTTTTAGAGAAAATGTTTCTGATTTTTTTGTCAATGTTTAGCTACTTTAATCACAAGTTGCTATATTAATCACGAAACATTTGTATCAAATGAAAGGGTTAATAATAGGATCCCTGAAAAATGATTTCTGTAAAAAAATTATGTGTTTCAAATAAAATAGTTTTTAACATGAAAATCAATTTTAGGACTAAAGTTGGAATTCTGTAACAAATTTCTTAAATATTTGCGTTTTTTCATTTTTAGTTCAATAAGATTTTACCTTTTTTGTTACTACTTTTGACTGAACTATCTGTAAGCACTTTGTTTCCCCCTTTTTTATTATTATTAAGTAAAAAAGTAATCACAAACATTAATTTTTGTGTTGACGATTCTCTTGACGATTTCATAAATTTGTTTTGACGATTTTGACGATTTTTTAGCAAAGATTTGACGATATTGGACTAAAATTATCTGGAAACTATGGTTGCAAACCAAAATATATTAATGTGTTTTGTTTATAGTAACGCGTTGTTAAATAAAATAATTATTTTACAAAACCTGCAAATCTTTTATTTATAGCCCTTATTGCTTCTATCAATTATATGTACTCCACTGTGCTATGGCTTCCTTCCTTAAAATTTTGCGCCAAACATATTCTCCTTGTTTGTTCAGTCATAGGGACAGACTTCCTCTCATATTTCGAGTATAATTTGGTGTAATAAAATAAACGAACAGCGTTTTGTTGTACAATAATCAAAGTATTTGTTTAGTTGGTTAAAAGGCATTTTAGTGCTAAAATATAAGCAGGTTTCACAACAGATACCAAAGTACTCATGCAGAGTGTTACCCCATGTTTGCGTGAAAACCTGACAACAAAAAATAAGTGAACATATTGTACGTATCTAGAGAGCTTGCAAAAGTTTGTTTGTTCTCGAACATGAAAAATATGATTGTGGTCGAGAATGAAATATGAATATTAGTGGAAAAATTTCCATATGGCAAACTTTCTTTATTGTGTTTTATGTATGGATTTTAGTAAAAGGTATTTTTGTTTCAAAATAATATTAATTTCTAAGTGTCAAATTGTAGCATGAATACAAAAGCACTTTGAATGCAATGATGGTTACATATGTACATGTGCGTTTCTTTATATTTATATATATTTAGATAAAATTATTGTGCAAATTTGATTTTGCTTAACTACTAATTACTTTTTGAAACTTTCAAGGGAACCCAAGGAAGGCAACATAAACAGCGTGAACATGTAGAATGCTCAGAACAAATTACTTCAGAGAATTCTATTTAGATAAAATTATTAGATTATTTTCAAGTTTGAAATATAGTACACTAATATTTTACAGATTTCTTAGATGCAAAGCAACTCAGATTAAAGAAGATATTCTTACCCTGGTAAACTTATTTTGACTCTTCGCATTGTCAAAACAGTTTAATTGGAAAACTGTCTTTACTTAATGTTAACTTTGAATTTTGATCTCGAATGGTACCGCTTTAATATGATCCTAATACTTGGTGCATGTTTCGCTCCCTAAAACCTATGCTTGCCCTTAGGTTTGGGGCACTACATCCAAACTGTTGCCGAGAAAAGTTCTAACAAGTCATTTTACTTACTCCTTAAGCTTGACCTGATTCTTGACTGCAAAGGCAGGACATTTGCAAGGAAGGCAAAAATAGCCTCCTCCTCTTTTTTATTGTTTCCACGACTGTAACAGTGGCCGGTAGAAGGAGGTCGATTCTCTTTGCCAGTTTACTAACTACATGGTTACTTGTTTTTACAAACAAAAATTCTTTGTTTTAATTGCTAATTTCTTAGCAAATATACTAAGTGCAAAAGATTAGTTGTTATAATAATATAATGATTTAAATGGTTTTAAATTATTATTTGAAAATATGATTTTTATTTTATAAATGCCTCCGATCTTTTCTTAATGATTCACTCTTTTACGTGTTACCTTAATCTGCAATCAAGTAGCACTATTTAATACTTGACTTCCGCCACAATCTGGGTAAATAGTTCTAAATTTAATATTTCTTTACTCATTATTCAAAAAAGTTAAAAGAATTTCTGAACTAGTTACGTTTTCCTTCTTTTAAGTACTTGTTTTGTCCTAATTTGGACACCAAAAATTTTTCCAAAATTTAAGTTTCTGCAGATTTTATGAAAATTCCGCCAACATTAAATTTGAAATAGTTTTATGATCATGCCCCAATGCCTATTAAGTTTTAAGTCGCTTATGTATAATCGAAAAGATACTTGTTTTACCAAATTTTCTGTTTTGGCTTTTTTGTATTTTTTTTAAGCCCGAAGTTTTTAAAATCCCTTGATAAGGGATCTACACGTCGCGAGAGGTTACCAGAGAGGAAATTGAAGACTCTGTTTGGTGATTTTAGTCAGTCAGAAACATATTTATGTATATATATTAGGCTGGCCCATAGTCTAAAGTAAAAACTTCAAAATAACTTTGGACACCCGGGAACCCCCTTAGTTTTTGCTAGTAACTCAACAGTTATATATGCAATGTTTGAAGATAAAACTTAAATAGGAGTACAGTGCTCAACCCTATATAATGTTAATAACAAAATTAAAAAAACAAGGTGGTTTTGAAAAGATTTAATTAGCAGAATTTTAGAAACCAAATTAATTTTACAGTAGAAAATGGATAACAAATATAAAATAAACTGGTAAAAAATTATAAATTAAGTTGAAAAACAGGCAAATGTTTTTTAAGATAACGTCTTCAAACTTTCAACTACGGCTTGCTTTGTCGTTTTGGTAGAAATATGCCTATGGACGTTGACCACTGCCTTTTTCCCAAGTAAGGCATTGATACTTTTATACTTCATAACTATTAACTGCAGTAGAAAGTAGTGATTTTCCAGATGTACATATGTTTATGTCTTCCACCGTTGTTTTCTTTACTTATACAAAGTAGTTTTCATGTGTATCTCAGTTTATAAAAGTGAATTTTATGTTAGACAACCATTAATTTTAACTATTATGTAAAAATTCAACAAATAGTTATTTAAAAATGTGGGTACCTGGGTAAAATAACAAAAAAGTTAATTATGTTGCTAAATTCAAAACTTTAATTTTCATAATGCATTCTTCAGTGAAAGCACTGTTTTTCCATATGATTTTTTAACAAAGGTTTGTTAGCCTTAAAGTGCTTGTTGCCTAGTGTACACTTTAAATCTAAAGTAAGAATTTTGTGCATACAGCTGTAAGTTTCTAATTGTTAAAAAATATTAAATATTAAGTTATATCTGATTTATTGCGATATCTATCCCTTCAGAATTTTTTTGTTAAATCTAAAAAAGTGTGTTTAGTACACATTTGCTAAAAATTAAATATAAAAAAATTTGTTGAACAAGAGCTCCGTCTACTTCTAAATCGCAAAAAATTTTTTTTTGGAAAAAGTTAAGGTAAACAAATTACTGATAACAATATATTTATAGCCAGTTAGGGTGTGGTTGATTTTAATTTAACATTTATTATTGCTTTACATGACTTTCCTGCGCTTAACAAAATTTTGTTAAATATCTAAAATAAATTTTTTCGGAAGGTGCTTTAGTGAATTTCAGGGGAAAAATTTTTAAAGGTCAAAATTCCCAATTTAAGAAAAATTTATCATTTTGTTAACCTTGTTTATACAGGTAAACAGTCCTTAACTTTATTATTTAAAACTTTATTATTTAAATACCAAAAATACAAAAACACATTCTGTCTAAGTTGATTTCCACTTCAAGCATTAGTCAATAGTCCATTATTTGGTTTCTAGATTTATGATCACAAAAAAAATATTGTTAATCTTAAAAAAGTGATTCGTGTCAAAAACTAACCAAAAACAAAAAAGGTCCATTTTCCCCGATGAAGCCTTTTGAGCCTCAACTGAAATTTAAAGCTGTTGATAAAAATTTATTTGTTTTTATCTTTATAGGCCTTAAATTAGCTTAAAAAGCTTTAATATAATATTTAACATATCTTTGGCGCCTCAGGGTCCAAAAACTACAAAAAAAAACAAAATTTTACAGAATTTACTTTTTTCGATACCTGTTTAATCTAATGGGTTTCAAAATGTTATAAGATGGAAAGTACCAAAAAATAAAACCAAAATATACTTTAATTTTTTAAACCGCTTAGTATCAAAATAAAAAACCAATCCATAAGAAAAAGTAGTTTTCAAATAGTTTTGGGATCATTAAATAGAAGTTTTAATTATTTTTAAATTTTTGTTGCTTAAAAAGTAACACAATAGACCTAAAAGGTACTTGACTGTAGTTTTTACCTTTTTATGCCTTAAATTCAAAATATGCAAAAAAAAAATCATCAAAGTGTTTTTTTATAATATTTTGAAAACATTTGAAATTAGTTTTCTATATTGATTGGTACAAAAAAAGCAAAAAGTACCTAGAAAGTATAGTATAAGTACATATTTTACCCCTTAATAGACAATTCCTGTTATTTTTCCCTTTTTAGCTTTTTGGAGTTAAAATTTTAAACAAGTACAATTTAGATTATATTTCTATTATTATTTATTATTATTATTATTATTATTATTATTATTATTATTATTATTATTATTATTTCTATTATTATTTATTATTATTATTATTATTATTATTATTATTATTATTATTATTATTATTATTATTATTATTATTATTATTATTATTATTATTATTATTATTATTATTATTATTATTATTATTATTATTATTATTATTTTTTTCGAGTGCTAAGGAATGCAGTTTAAATTTTGTGTCTATTTTCATTGGTAAAGAAGGCACAAAATAGACCTTTGCAGTAAAAAACTTAAGATTTTACTCTGTTTAACCCATTAAGGTTCAAAATTCTGAAAATTGGGCATACACGGAACTGTTTTTTTTAACTGTTGCTTCTATATATACTTAAACAGAAGCTAAACTTTAAATGGAGTTTGTTTTGTATAAAATGTTTAAGATAATAGATGAGTAAAAACCAAAATAAATACTTCTAATTTATTTACGGTTTTGAAGCCACTGTCCACTTACATAAATTTCAAATATTGAACCCTTTTTTTGTTGTCCGGTGCTTGTTTTACTGTATTAATTTATGTTTTAAATGTTTTTAGTTCCAAAATTTTAACTCTTTAAAACAAAAAAATTATATCCATATACACATGTTTATGTACATATGGGCGTATGTTAACGATTTTTCCCTTTATAAGCTCACATGCACATATATTTACTAATTCAATAATGTTTAGAATCCCTACAGACAAAAATATTAGTATGTGTTACAAATATACTAGTTGCTTTCGACTTCAAACTTAATGCATATCTGGCTTTTCTCATACATCGAACTATCGATTGGACCATTTGGTTAACATAAGAGCCCAACTAGTTTAGTTTCATTTAGTGAAAGACTAGTTAAAATACTAGATTTGGTTTTTTCCATTAAAAGTTTTTTTTTTGTATTTTATTTTTTATCGCACCTATTATTCAGCGTAGTCGATGTTTAAAATATTTCATTTTAATTTTTTTTTTTTTTTTTTTTTTTTTTGACTGGAACAAATTTATCACTTTTACAATAAATAGTAACTAGTTGCAACTAGTACATAACTATTCCAAAACGATACGAGTTAGAACCTTAGCTGGAGGAGTATTATTTTAAATATATGTATATGTATACAAATTCAATAAACATCAAGCACTAAAATATATAATATTAGAAATAACAACACATTTACTTATATTAACATACATACACATGTAGATAACACTGACATAAAAAATAGGTTCACACGTATTATTTATGTGTGAAAATAGTGGAATATATTTACTTAAGGGGGATTTTGTATAAATGAAAAAAGTTTTAACTTTTATAGTTTTTGTTGTGTTTAATAGAAATACAAAACATGCAAACAGCTTTTGTGGAAGATTAAATTTTTCGAAGGTGAATTTTGCTTTTTGTTTGCAAAAAAATGTGAATTAAGTGAATTAAAACTTTTTAGCAAAATTTTATTCTATGTTTGACACAATTCTGAATTATTTTAATGGAAAAGCAAGGCAGTTGAATATTTATTCTGCATATTTGCAAGTGTGTTTGACACGTTTACACTTGTGTATGTGTGCAGATTTATGAAATAACGAGATATTATAGAATTATATTATGATTTATTTTCATATTTTTCAAACATACATTTTTGTGCAATATACAGTGTAACCTCTTTAAATGCAACTAATAGAAATTGTGTGCCTGTTTCTTGATTTAAAGGCTTACTAAGTTGGTTTCAAAATCAAAGACATATCGAAGGTTGCGTTTACCGAGGTTACACTGTGCATATATTTTCGCAAATAGATCAAAGTTACTAAAATATATATCATAGCTTATCAACAGGGGGTTTTTGCTGCTGTTGTTGTTTTGATGTACAAACATAATATTGACTTTAAATAGTTTATAAAATAAAGACTTATTTTTTTTTTTGATGTGCAACATGCATGTGATAACTTTTTACTAAAAATATAAAATTAAATCAGTAAAAAAATTGCTGTCAGCTTTCATTTTCATTATATAAAAATTTTTCTGAGAATTTTATTTTTCCTAAATCTATGGAATAAGGCTTGTCTTTTGGTTTTAATATTTTTGTACAAGTACGCCATGAAAGCAATTGCCGTTTAAGACACTGAACGCTTTATTTTTGTTGCTTTTAAAAAGTGTTTTTTTAGAATTTCTTAAAGTTTTTTTTTTCTCAGGCTGTGTGTAAAGCAATAGTATGCGTGAAAGAGAAAATTTTAACAGTTTTGAGGTGAAAAAAGTCACAAGTCACAGGGGCTAGTGAAATTTTTTGACATTTATGTTGAAACTCAGATTTAAACAATTTTATCTAAAAATTACTGCTGCCTTCTATCCAAGAAGTGGGCAATAATTTCTTCATTATATTATTTCAAATAAGTTTTAGTTAATTTTTGTTTAAATACCTAGCCAAAGTTTTTCAAATTCATTATTTTCATATTCATTTATAGATTACAAGGTAATGAGGTCGTTAACGACATAAAAACTATCTTTTAGTAATGGCATTAATAATTACATATGTTAGGTTAGGTAGAACAGGCAGCCGTTGAAGGAATGGATACAGCTCTCTTGGGTCCGCTTAATTCGGTTCCTTTGTGTTACCTGGAGAGGCAAATAGAATAGGTTGAGATGGAGGGAAAGAGGAAATCTAGAGAAGGATAAGAAAGAAAGAACAGAAGAATAAAACAGACTTACCAGGGTCTCTGGTAGGAATCGAACCCACAACCCCCAGACTGGTAGACTCGTGCACTTACCACTGATCTATTGGGGCACCCGGTAAATTTGCAAATATTTGATTATCAAACAGGCTTTTTAGAACGTTTTCGTTTTAAAATCATTGAATTTTTATTTACTTTGTGCAGTTAATCACTGGTTATTCGATTGATACTTGTAAGCACTTTTGTATGTGAGGGTTGTTTATTTTTGTGACAACTCAAACAAAAAATAACTAGTTATTCGGCCAAAAGGTAACTAGTGCTTGCTGATCTTTAGTATAACTTGTAGATCTTTGTGGATGTTGCTGTTTTAAATGTATAATTCTTAGGATTTTATTTTTACGGCGTCAAATTTTTACAATGTTAGAGGCGGAAGCAGTGCTCCATAATTGTATCCCGTAGCACCAAATTGGTTTTCAAATTGAGTTAAAAATAGAAAATTTACAATCAAGGCGTAGCACAGAGTTTCTACCAACTTTCTAGTGGATTTGAGGCTGTTTTAATTTTTATTTGTGTCAACTTTGGATCTATATGTGATTTCCATGTGAGGCGGCGATCCAGGTGAATGCCAAAATATATCGTCGTAACTCGTTGTTAATAAGGAAACGTGCCCCCTAAACGTTTCCTTGCGTAAAGTTAAAGTAACGTAGGTTCCATTTTGATTAATTTATTTTAATACCCCTTAAGTCCCTCATTTTTCTACTTGAAATACGTGAAGTTTACGTTATTTTCAGGACTCTATGATTTGTTTGATTACTGAGAAAAGCGGTATCATCAGCAAATGTTGACGTATGAGTAAAATTGTTTGTGGGCATATCTGATGTGTAAAGCATATACAGAATTGGACCTAATATACTCCCTTAAGATACCCCCGCCCCTGTTTGTTAAGGAAAGATTAAGCAGTTTCCTTGTTTTATCATAAACTGTCGGCCAGTTATGTACTTTTTTAAAAGCTTACAGACATTCACTTAATAAGTTTAGCTTTTACTTATTTAGCAGGGCTTCATGCTACATTTTATCAAAGGCTTGAGATACATCTATAGAGATTGCAGACCAGTATTTCTTTTTCTCAAAGGCTCTTCTTATAGCCTGTACCAATCTGTAGGCTTGTTCGATGGTACTATATTGACTTCTTAATCCAAATTGGTGATTTGAAATGCAGTTGTTTTCATGTAGGATAGGAATTGGCTGGTTTTTAAGCAATTTCTCTAACAATTTGAACATAGTTGGTAACAGACTTATAGGCCTGTAAGACTTCACCCTCGAAGGTTTTTTTCCCGGCTTAGGAATCACCATACTGGCGGGAAATGTTCGTGGCGTAATATGGCTTTACAAGGCAGCTCTAAAAGCGTTTACCATGTTTCATTTATTATTATTTTTGAAACGGCACTAAAAACTAAGTAAAAAATTAAAATTTATTGTTTAAAACTGAAATACCAACAAAAATTTTTAAAATTTATTTATATAAAAATGTTTCAATAAGAAAAATTATTATAGTGATTTGCTCATCAACATTCCTTGATAGGTACCACCATTTGTTTTTCTGGTTTTAACAAAAATTTAACAAAAATTAAAACAACACCCTAAATATATTAAATCAATCTGTGTTTTGCTTCTAGGGTTATTTTGGGTAACAACAACAAATCAGCCACTTAATTAATTAAAGCTATTAAAGTTAGGGTAGAAAACCATTCAAGCCTAAACGAGTTTAATACAAAACACCACTTTAATTGTGCAGAGATTAGTTTATAATTAACTGTTATTTTTGTAAAATAAAAAAAAATTCCAAAAAATTTTAAAAAAGACATTAACTTTATACGCTGAGGTCTTAGGCCATTACAGAAGCAAGAACTGGCCAATTTCACCTTTTTTATAAAATTAAATGTAACAATTTTTTTTAAGGGCAGACAAATTAAATAATATATTACAGTGTAATTCAGTCTTAATTAAAAGTATAACGAAGGGAGGAAAAAAGGTAAAATGTTAAGTGCCTTTTTTTCTTATTTTAAAATCTTCATTTAATGTTTAATATTGAAGCCAAGTCTCAAAATGACAGTTGATTTGTGGTTGAAATTTGTTAACAGTCCATTAACTTTTTACTTAATTCATTTTACGGAACGATGTGCTAACAGATATAAAATGGCAGTTAAATTTTTTCCCTTAAAATTGTTACGAAATTCAAAAAAAAACCAAGGTTGTCTAGCATATAACTTCATGGCCTCTGCGGTCTTTGTAATTCAAAAGAATTGAAGCCTAAAGAAAAAATATAAGCAACTAAAAAATTCATAAAAATTAGAGCAAAAAAGCCCGTTTCTTACAGTGGATAAGTTTTGTATGAATTGCTGCTTTAAATGAATAATTGCTGGAAGGAGAAGAAAAAGTTGCAATTAAAACAACAACTTCTTCGTATTTTTTCTTTCTTCATTTGTTTCTCTGTGTACGCTTAAGCTACGAGTTGCAGTCATTTGTAATCATTTTATAAATCCCAAAAAATGCTTAAGAAAAACTTGAGAAACAACAAAGTAAAACAAAAGGAAAAAAGTATTTTGTAAAAACTTTAAGCAACTCATTATTTCAAACAAAATCGCAAAGAATAAAAACTTGCAAATTTGATTTGCTTTAAGAAGTACAATTCAATAAAGTTTTAACCTCCCTCTTTCCTGTTACTGCGATTGCTATTGCTATGGTTTTAGTTGCCGGCAGCTGAAAAGAAACAACGTTATGCAACTTATAGCGTTTAATGTTGCCACCAGCACATATTCAAGAACAAATGCACACATAAGCTTTGGCCCTCTTTGTTAAATCGTTATTAAATACTTTAACTACTAGCGAAATTTGTAAAATGTGTAGAAAATGTGAATGTATTTTCATTTGAATTCGTGCGAACACAAACTTAAAAATGCCTAAAATAATGTTAAAAAAAACATTGAAAAGTTTTTAAGTGAAAACTTTGCAAACAAAAAACATGCTCTGAAAAATTATTTGAAAGTTTTTGCTTGTTCCCTTTTGTAGAGGATTAACAAACATTTAAGTGACTGTTGTTAAGTGTCACCAAATAGAAGAAGTATAAAAGTTTAATGACCTTTATGTAGGGGCTCTATACAAGGCCTTAACGAATCTAAATCACTTGCGAAGGAGCTTTTGGAATCCAGCATGTTATAAATATCAGAAATATTGTTGAAGCTACAAGGTGGGCCAAAAGAAGTCATTCCATGTTGTTTGGCTCTCATTTTTTTTTTTTTAATTAAAACTTCGAATCGGTTTTTTGATTATGTTTTTTTAAACCTCAAAATTTTATTATTTAAGTTGAGAAAGTAAAATCTGCTAAATGGGCGCCGTTACCATTGATTGCTATACGGGCTCGTTTTATAAATTTTTCCATCACTTCGGCAAGAACTTCGGGCGACAGGCTTCCGCACTCGTGTCGAGTGTTGTCCTTGAAGGCTTGCAGAGTCTTTGGCTTGTTCACGTAAACACGGGACTCCAAAAACCCCACAAAGAAAGCTAAAACGATTAAATCGAACGATCTTGCAGGCCAATGTAAAAAGCCAAAACGAGAGATAAGGCGATCCGAGAACGTTGCCTTCAGAATATTGGTTGTGTCTCGCGCAGTGTGTGCCGTTGTTCCATCCTGTTAGAACCAAATATCCTATAGACCTAATTCGCTCACCTACGATACAAAAAAAGTAGCTAACATGACCTATAACGTACACCATACCCTGTTTTCATTTGACCAGCAACGTCCTCGAAAAAAATGATCCGATGACTCCTCCAGCGTGAACAGCGCACCATGCAGTCCCTTTGAGCCAGAGTCATGGTTTCTCGTACATCACTCGTAAATTTTTGGTGCCCCAGAAGCGATAGTTTTGCGTTTTTACGTACCCGCTGAGGTGGAAATGAACTTCATCGCTCATTATGGTTTTGGTCGAAAAATCGTCCACTTCGGCTTCGAGATTAAGGATGGCTTGCACAAAGCTTAAACGCGATTTACGATCAGTCATATTGGACCTTTTGTGGGAATATGGGGATTTTTTTGAACAAAATTTGCTTTAGGGATGACCGACTGATAGCTAAGTGCGAGGCACAATGTCTGGTCGATGTTCCTGGCGACAGCTCGACATCCTCGCCAACGGCGGGGATATTCTCGGCAGAATGGACGCACCAGGGCCGGCTGCATTTGGCAGCGTCGTGTGTGGTCTCATACCTTTTAAAGTTGGTGGCCAAGTGGTGAAGTGTTTGCGCAGCGGGTGCCGGACGACTGGAGAATCGGCGACGGAATTCGCCGTGCGCTAGCTCCACAGACGAATTTTAATGCAAAAAAATAGAAACGATTATTTCGCATTCTTGGGGAGTGTATCGCTTTATGGCTTATTCACTTGAATTCTACATCTGTCTAGTTTACAAATGTCAAGACAGATTTGACATTGGCAGCCATTTGCAAAAATAAGAGCATCTTCCAATAGGGTCATTTATTTTGCCCCACCTTGTATATTATTGGAATTGGAAATTTAAGGGTAACCGCTATTATTCTTTCGAGAAAACTTTCCTCTACAGTTTGAATAAAATTGTGCCCGTGTGTTAAATAGGTTTCAAACTAGCCACCATTAAACGACCCATAGTCTGGGTGGTGCCCCTGATATTGTTCAGCCGAATCAGAAGCAACACTTTTACTTCGGGCTTTTTTTACGACAATTCGGTATTTTAGTGCCATAAAAAAGGACAAAAATACATCAACCGGCTGACTGGGATTCACATTAATGCTAAATTTATGAATTTTATTTTGATAAGATTTTAATTGAAAAATTTTTTTTTCAAAACTAGCCCTAAATGGGCTCATGATACGATCGAAAAAAGCTAAAAATCATAATAAAAGTTTTTTAATCGCCTTGCGCAAATTTTTCACTTCTGTGTTGCCATATTATTAGAAAATTTCCTGGGGATTTCACTGGCAATATAAGCAGGGAAAGCAGCATCTTTGTTACGGATGTTTGTAAGTAGAGCTTAATAACGAAACAAAGCTGAGCGATTTGGCTTTTAGCCACAGTTGGTTTGAACATCGGAAATCTTATGAGACTGTCATAAAAAATCAAATTGATTATGTTTTCGAAAGCAAAAGGCATTCACTCAATATGTTGGACGTATGAGTATTGTTGGAAACAACTTTATTTTTTATTCTTTACTTTCAATGTAAATTTTAAATCGTAGATGTTTTTGAACATATTGTTATATATGAAAATAATTTTTATATCGATTAACATTTGTATGGAATAAATATTGTTTTGTGTGAAAAACTTAATAACAAATATTCGGAACTGCGAACATACACACAAAAAATTATCTAAGAAAACTTTACTTAAATCAAGCCATAGCGGTGTCAAAAGTACGGTAAGTACGGTTTTTCTTAAATCAAGTACGAAATTTCTTACTCCAAGTAAAATTTTTCAAGTACGAATTTCTTACTTTTAGCCACAATTAAGCCAAAAAAGGATTGATTTAAGTTCGGAACCGTACTTGATGTAAGCCAAAAAAAAAAAGATTGATTTAAGCCATAAACGGGATTAATTCGAAAATGAAATGTCATTTTTTTGACTTATGGAGCTTTATCAAAGAAAAAGAATTTTATAATTTATTTTTATTTTATAATTAATTTATAATTTAAAAATTTAATTTTTTGTATTTACCGAAGCTGAGATTCGAACCAGGGATTTTTGTACTGCAGCCCAAGCCACGGAGACACTTTGTTTTCAAATGTAAAATAATATATTAAAACAATAAGCTTTTTTCTGCATAATTTATTGAAGCAATCTGAATAGGCTTGATTTAAGAAAATGTAAGTAAGAATCGTACTTAAAAAGATTTTGGATAAATTCAAGAATAAAATTCTTGATTTTAAAAAGCGAGTTTTCTTTCTGTGTATATTCAGATTTAATCTTTTGGCTGAATTCTATTAAACGCCTATGCAAAAACTATAGGAAAAAACTAAATGTGGTAAAGCTGGACTAACGACTGACAGCCCCAAACTATTTTACAAAATTGCCCCGATTTCGAAGAAGTTAGTTTTCGAAACAATCCCAAGAGGAACCAATGATACGCAAAGGTGAGGAACGCAAGGCTATCTAAGAAGGCAAAAAGTGGCATATAGGGTAAACTTTAGCCCAAATTTGAAGAAATTATTTAACCCTAAAGTGTGACTAAAGGCCAAAGAAATTATTTTAAAAAAATATTGAGAATCCGCTTAGTCCTGAAAAAGGAACTATGAAAAACTAAACGATTAATAGACTCAGGAGTCATCTCTAAAATGCTTTAACTTACTACCAATTTATTTTTTACTAAGTTAATTCTAATGACTTAAAGCAATATGGTGTTAGTTTGGAGCAAATCATAACTACAATCAAAGTAACGACTAACTAATTTAAAATATTGTAATAAAACAAATCATTTTTATTATTTATTTCCCTTGTCTTAAATATTTTACTTTACAAAGTACTTTTTATTACTTTAAACTTTATATATTTTCGTTATCCTGACAGGCAAATAAAAGCACTAAATTTTCTATTGTTTACCCTCCACTAAACATTTTCAAACTTTTTTTGATAAAAAAACAAATTATTAAATTGAGTAGTGGAAAACGTTTATAAACATTTTTTTCAAGTAGAACAAGTAAAAAATAAAAAAACACATTTTGTTTAAAACTTGACGAAAAATAGAGTCAGGATAACAGTATATAAATCAACGTAAAAAGCAGCTGCATTTAAAGTGTCTTTAAAGTTTGTTAATTTTGTTTTAAATTTTTATTGAAACAAACTTTATTTTGAAAAAGAAAATAATAAATAATATTTTGTTGAAATAAATTATAGTCATTTGCATTCAAAAATTTATTTTTATTGAACTGCTAGTTTAAGATAATTTATATAGTTTAAAGGATTTCTAAAATAAAACACTTGGACCAGGTTACGGGGATTAAAAATTTTAATTAAAATGTCAACAAAAAGTTAAATTCTTAAGTCAGTTACTAGTAAGGTTTGTTCTGCTAAAAAATCTTAAGTTTTCTTAAAGTAATTTTTAACCAGAAGCATAGTTAAGGCCTTTTTGTACCGTAGTTTTCATCACGTTTTGAATCCGTTTAAGTGCAGCCTAGCTTTGTTAACTAACTGCCTTTTTTGTTGCCTTAAAATCCATTTAGCTAAAACATGACTGAATAATAATAGAAAGCAATATCAGGAAAAATTAAGGAAACAAATCTAAGCTAAAATAAAGAAAAAAGGAAAACATTTATAAAATTACTCGAAAGTCTTAACCTTATGTTTGCCTGAAAACAAATAAGGATGTAACAAGTTGAATGAATAATTTATGAGCGGAATGTATCATAAAACAATAAACAAAATAAACCTGGCAGATCACAAATATCAAACTGAGTCGAATTTTTATGAATTTGGTGTTTTATTGACTCGGCTTTGGCAATATAAAACAGTAATTGTATGTATTTTTTAGTGCTCTCTAGTGTGTACGTATGTCTGTTACTTGTGGATCCTTTTGGTTGGGACCACAGGAAACACCCTGAGGCAAATAAAGCATGATTATTTCAGCATCAATAAAACACATAAGAAAAGTTAAAAAAAAAATATAAAAAAAATATATGTAGTAAACAACCAGCGAATATTGCTTAAAAATAATGACTTTGTAGTACGACCAGCTGAATAAAGAAAAAGCAACAAGAACGTAATGCAAAATAAAGAGATAAATTATGTGTAAAAAAGCAATAGAAAGATTTTCGCTTTTAAACATACACATACACACACACACACACGCACAAATAAAATTGAACATAAAAAACAACACATATTGAACATTCGGTTATAAATCCTCATTTAATATTTATAAACCAATATGCTGTTCGTCCCGCCTTTGGGTTTAATATATTTTTTTCTTCTGTCTGTCTGTCTTTTTATGTTTTTTGTACTCCCCAATCATAGGGAAAGTATTTTTTTATTGGTTTTTATTTTAATACCAGCATTCATATAAAACATAATAAATCAGAAACAAATATACTCTAGAGTAAGTATTAAATCTAAAAAATATAAAAGTTTATTTGTTAAATGTGACTTTTAATTTGGTGTTTGTAAAAACGACTTTTATTTTTTGGTAAATACTCAAGACACTCTTTTTAAATCAGATTAGAAAATGCTTTCAATATCATAAAAGTTTAATAAAGTACTTTTTATGCCCCCATGAAATACTCAGTTAAGGTCAACGAACGCTTTTAAAAAAGTACTCTTGCGACCTTTTTTGAGTTTCTACCTTCTACAAGAATCTTAGAAATAAAACAAATTTTAAAATATCATATAAATTTTAATACAGTTTTTTTTTTTTGGTTTTTGTAAAATATTTTAAATAAGAAAGTTTATTTTATAAAAAATAAATATTTATTTATGAAAGATATAAAAAATGTCTTAAGCTTAAATAAGTGCCTTCTGTTCCTTAAAGATTTTTTTTGCCACTATATGCAGAGAAAAAACATGGTTGAGTATTGTCACGGACAATTTCATAATTTAATAATTACGAAGATCATTATTTTGACTGCCGCAGCCATACTATAGATAGTTGTAATATGTTTTTTGGAGAAAAATGCAATCACAACTTTAACTAGAGCGGTAATGATTATTCACCCATAATAAAAAAAACTAAGAAACATATGATTTGATGTAACATGGAGAATTGACGTTGCAAAGAAGCAGACAAAAACAACCACAATGTCTTATTCCGCTCGGCTGACCCAGTTGCTTAAAAAAGACATTTCCATATTGTTAAGGTGTAATCGCTAAACATTGCCAACTCCAGAAAAAGCCGTAATATCCGCACTTGGGTATCAGAAGCCTTTACCAAGCTCCTTTAATCTTAATGCCACTGGAGCGGCATACAGTGCAACCGTGAAGTACAACCTTGCCTGCCTCAAAACAAAACAAGTGGGGAATGTGGTGACTAATTTAGAAAGTGCGCTGAGGATATTGAAATAAATTTTTGATAGTAGCAGCAAAAGTCGCTGAGACAATTTTAGAAGGCGACAACGAAGGCATATCGCCTAGACAGAATGAGGTCAAAGAAGCAGTATCGTTTAACGATAATAAGGCAGCAAAAGCTGACGGGTTGCTCACTGAGCTGAGGCGACACCCTGATAGGGCACGTATATCAGCTTGCTTATACAATCTGCCTAAAAGGACAAGTACCAAAATATTAGAGCATCGGTCTTTCATATCCTGGACTACAAAAAGGAAACAAGACAAAATTTATAAACTTAAGTTCATTTTCATTAATTACAAAATACTATCCAGTGTATTTTGTGAAAGATTAAAAGCTAAATTCGACAAGATAATTGGGACATATTAATGTGGCCTTAGACCTTCCAAATCCTAAGCAAATCCAAAAAACGCTAATAGACACATATCATATATTTGTCGACAACAAGGCCGCTTTCCATTTTCCTATATGTACGTTCAAAAATGTTTGAAACTATTTTTAAGTTTGATATCCCTACAAAACTTATTCGATTAAGCAACTGATAGACAATCCTCTGTTCAGATAGAAAAAAATATCGTAGAGCCCTTGCTGACCAAACGAAGTTTCAGACAAGCAAACAGCCTTTTGTGCACTTTTCTTAATAATAGTTTAGAAAAGGTTAAATGGCCCCAGTAGATCAGTGATAAGTGCACGAGTCTACCAGTCTGGGGGTTGTGGGTTCGATTCCCACCAGAGACCCTGGTAAGTCTGCTTCATTTTTCTGTTCTTTCTTTCTTATCCTTCTCTAATTTTTCTCGTGTCCTTCCATCTCAACCTGATCTATCTGCCTCTTCAGGTAACACAAAGGGACCGAATTAAGCGGACCCAAGTGAGCTGTATCCATTCCTTCAACGGCTGCCTGTTCTACCCAACCTAACCTTAAGGTTAAACGAGATGCAAATAAGAATAGAACTGAAACACTTAACACAAAACATCATGCCTACGTCGACGATATCATTATCACGAACTAAACATTGCCCCTTTAAAAGGGTTTAGAAAGAACCTGAAGTTAAGAGAAATACAAGTTGCTGGTACTGATGCAGAATATGTCGAGTAGACTTGGGCAGGTGGGTGAAGCTAATACTAAAGAAAAAACGACCTGTTATACCCACTTATGTAAGTTATAAAGTAAGTTAACTTTCGACTTTCACTTGGTCCTTCTTAGTTTAATATAACTGGACTGATAATTTTTAAAAGTCAAAAAGTACTACAAATGTAAAAAAATATATTTTTGTTCTTCATCTTTAACATGGGTCAATGATTTCTAAACTTATAATTTTACACTCATGGGTTAAAAAAAAATTATAAATTATTTAAACAAAAATTTCAGCTTCAATTTCAATATTAAATTGTATCAATGAACTTTAATTTTACATATATGTAAATATCAAAAATCTCAAAAAAAACTCAAACAAGCGTAAAAATATAAAAAAAAAGTTTTGTAAACTTTGTTCAATTTCGACTTTAATCATGGTTGATCGTTTTTTATTTAATTTTTTTAGAGCAAAAAAACTGCATAAATTAAAAAAAAAAATATATATGTAAAAGAGATTTTGTTTAAAATGTAGCTAAAGACTTTTGCGTCAAACACTGCTTTAAGCCTACATTGTCTTGAAGTTACAAAAATTGTTTCAAAGCACTAAAAAGCATTAAATGTTAAGAACTCACTAAATAATTAAATTTTTTTCAAAAAATATTATCACACAAGAATTTTTAAGAGTTCATAGTAATCAATCGAAATAGAAAATTCTAACTTAAGACAATACTATTTTTATTTTTATACCGCCAAAAAATAGTTTTAATTCTCTTGTTTGAAATTGTTGATGTAAGAAGTTTTCAGCTAAAAGTACTTTGTACAGTTTCCGAAAAGTACTCTTCATCACCTCTGCATCCTTTTTTATTGAGTGTTTGAACCCCTCAAAAAATTATCGTTAATATTCTTAAAAAAATTTAATATTAAAATCAAATATATATATATATATATATATATTTTAATCAAGTATGTTAAATGTCTGGTGTATAAAAAATTATAATCTCTTTTATGTTTTATTATTTGATTTTAACACTCAATTGTTATTTTTTATTTGTTTATTTCTCAAGCCTTTTATTATCAGCTTTTTTTTAAACTTATTGAGAAATTCTTTGTTCCTTTAAGCATTTATTTATTATCTCCCCCACATAAATTCAATTTAGATATTTATATCTTTTGATATTTTTTATGAAACTTTTGTAAACACTAAAGAAATTACTTGATAAAAGAATTATCCAATACAACCTGGTATAGAAAGGAAATAAAAAAAAATTGTTAACAAAAGGGATTTTATATCCATTTTCAGAAATTTACAAATTGTTGTTTTTTATAGATTTTTTTTTGTGATTGTCAATCTATGTATGTTTGTGTGAATTTACACACAACAATGCCTCTGATTGTCAGTGTTGTTTTTATTGCTGAAAATATATAACGAATCAAAGAACACGGCAGAATGAGAACGAGTTTTTTTTATATTATTTAATGCATATATGAGTGGTTTTAATTTACAACGCCTATTTATTTGTTGGTTAAACGTATTGCTTAATGTTTTGTAAAAAAATCATGATCTGCCGAAAAAAAAAATTTTGATTTTCGTTTATTTCTAAACTGTTATTTTATTAGCTTAGATTTTATCAGTAAGTCATGAGAAAGTTTGAAACAAACGCCATATATATAAGCTTAAAATAAGAATGACTCATATATACTTACATGTGTATATCACTTACACATGTATTGCTGGGATTATCATTTGGCTGCATATGGGATTTAATGCCAATCTGCCCTATAGACAGACGCCTGCATTTACGCATGTATGTGATGGCTTAAATAAATGCTGCATCTAAAGGAATATTGTAACAATTACTATAAAACGTTTATGAATTAATCCTTATTGGAATTACATATAAAAGTATTTTTTGTAAGTTAAAAGCCAGTAAACTTTAAATCGGGTCAAATCGGTTTACATTCATTTACATTTTTTTAAGTCCTTGTGCAAGCTAGATCTTATACTGTCTTAAAGAATTTCTTTTAGTTATTTCATGTAGTCCACCATTTTTATTAAGGTTTGATATATAAATATTTTTTTATCTCACACTCTTAAAACATAACATAAAGAAGGGAATATGGCTTAAATATTGTGTGTGAGTTAAAGAAAATTTTTGAAGGCCTTAGCTTTGCCTGTAATTTCTTTCTAAGACACCATGTTAATCACAAAAGATAAAAGAAAAGTTTTTCATTTTTTTAATCCCTATATATATTATAAAATCAAGGTGTAAGTTTGTTTGTTTGTTTGTTTGTTTGTTTGTTTGTCACGCAATCACGCCTAAACGGCTGGACCGATTTTCATGAAATTTGGAATGTAAATACCTTAAAGCCTTGGGTGTGCGATAGGCTATACGTTTTTGGAAAAAGGGGAGGTGCCACGCCCACAGCACTTCTAATCTAACTGTACTTCTACTGTAAAAAAATAACTTTTAATACTGGTGCATATGTTGCACCGATTTTTTCAAAATTTTGTACACATTTATAAGGCCACTAACGGAAAAAAATTTTAAGGCAAAAATGGAGGCGGGGCCACGCCCCCTAAAACAAAAATTATATGATAGGCACTTATTCCAGACCGACTTTTTTCAAATTAGTTCGCATATAAACGGCTTCCAAGTTAAAATTTTGGAGGTAAAAAAGTGGGCGGTGCCACGCCCACAAAAATTAAACTTTTTTTTGCTGGTACTTTTATTGCACCGATTTTTTTTCAAACTTGGCGCACATATAAAAGGCCTCTTATTCTAAAATTCTAAAGGACAAGAACTAGGGGTTGCCGCGCCCACAAAAATTACAGTCATACTGGTTCCTCTATTGCTGCGATATTTATGAAGCTCAAAAATTGACCAATAATTTTTATTTTTTTCGGTACAATAATTAGTGGCACAAAGATGGACAAACGTGCAAAAATATTTGAAGATAGAGCAATATTTGAGCCAGTAATAGCCTAAAACGCTAAATCCGGGAGGACTTTTGTATGGGAGCTAGGTCAAAAAATTTACTGATCATCACCATAAACAACATGCTTTTTTGCCATGCCAAAATACGTATCTGTTTCAAATTTCATTGAAATATCTGCAAAAATGCGGTCTCTACATTGTTCACAAGAATACATTAACTCCCAGCCGGACTGACGGACTGACATGTTTTAATAGACTCAGGAAGTGATTATGTGGCAATCGGTATAATTAGAGGCAGGTCTGAGACCTTTGCTTTTGTAAGGTACCAAAATTTTTTACAAAAACATAATAAAATTTGGGTATAACAATATAAGAGAACTTTAAACTCCTTTTGAAAAACACTTGAAATGTAATTACACTGTGTGTAATTTTTTAAGTCATGGAAAAATAACCATATACGGACATCACTACGTGAAAGAAGACCAAAAAAGAAAAGACCCGTGTCTCCCAGTTTTGCCCGAAGTCATGCACTTTTTTTGTTATGGGCCCCCAAAGATTTGGGGCCTTGGTGCCATTTTTGCAAAAAGTGATAATTTTCTCAGGCTCATATCTTGCAAACCGTTCGGAATTTTAATTTACTTTTTGAGGCAAAGTTGTAGCCCTTTTCATAAAAAACAAAAATTATGAACATAAAAAATTGAAAAAACAATAATTTTAAATCAAAATCGCAAAAAACTTAAAAAAATTCAAATTTTTTTTACCTTTTTCCCCTTGTTCAGGTCCATAGGTAGCAAACCGTTCAAAATTCAAGGAAACAGTCAACTACAAAAACTTACCTAACATCCCAATAAACAACTTTTTAGAATATATAAGCTTCCTAGGAATGATTCTTAACACCATTTAAGTAGCGTTTAGGTAGCCGCAAAAGTTAAAAATTTCCCCAAAATGTATGTACATACATGTAGTTATGAAGCTATTTCTTCCTTACGTTTAATCAAATTGCCTTAATTACATATATTGTATCTGTCTTTCGTGTAATAGAGAACTCTAGTGCATATAAATATGTGTATATGCATGTGAGATAGCCGCGAAAAGTCTTGGAACTTAAACAGGTAGGCAAACTTTAAAATTGCAGGAAACCCTAAACAACAAAATACATCAAACACAAATCGCAATAATGATCGTTAACAGCCTTTAATTAAATTATGTTCATACTTTTTTTATTGCTTTGTTATTACTTTTTAATAACTATTGTTTATACCAACAATAAATTACCTACATATGTACCTACTACCAATTTTTTTAATAAGTGAGGACAATTCAAAATAAAATAGCAATTGGATAAATTTAAAAAGAAGAAATTATTGCACCCAAACTTATCAAGAAATCAACTAAAAAAATTTACCTAAGATTTCAGTAAACAGCTCCCGCGATCACGCACCGATCGCACACGCATCAAGGAACGCAGATCACAATATAAAAGCGACGCGACTCTCACATCGAGGCATTACACAGCGCGACGTCAACGAGATCTCGGCGGTGAAAGTTATAGAGAAAGTTCTACAGCATAATACGCATACAACATTGGCAACTGACAATTCCAATATGCAGTGTAAAAAGATTTATTTCTTTTGCTACATTTGCGGTCATAAAATCAGAAAAAATAATTCTACATGATTTCAAAAGGAAAAGAATCTTTTAACTAGTGAATTTAAAAGAGCATATGAGTCATTTTTCGACGAAATAGATTTGATCAGTGAAAATTACACACCTAACGCAGTGTGTCGCCAATGTTATAATAATCTCATAGCATGGTTGAATGGAGGCAAACATAGTATGAAATATTGTAAGCCGGTAAACTGGATAAATCGCCCAGGTGATCATGGGGGAACCAGTTCTTATGCATGCGTTAATTACCCAAATAGAACAAAATTTATAAAGCAACTGTAACAGCCACACTACCAGTGCTTGCACCTGAAAATTTTGTATTCCCAAGGCCACAAACTCCAGATCGTAGGACAGAATTTACAGAAATGACTACAGTAAGTGGTATTACTAATCGAGATCGATTTGATACCGATTATGAACCCCAACAGGGAAGAGATGGACCAAAACTAATAACTAATAAAAAATCAAATGGAAAAACGGTACAAAGGCAAAAAATTCGACGCATTGCTTGCAGAGGTAATATCAATTTTATTATTGCATGGTTTGCATTATTTTTGATTTCTTTTCTAATTCATTTCAGGTATGTTGGTGGAGTCACAAGATAACCTTTTATGATGTTAATAAGGTATGTTAAAAAGAAAAAGCTAATGATGGAAACATTCTGGAAGCAACGTGCCTGTGGACACCGTAAGTTCTGAATCAGAGTCAGATTCGGACGACGATTTAGATCCTCAACTTAAGAGAGCGCGATATGCAAGTCCAGGGCCATCAACTTTATAAAAATAATACGAATATTTTTTTATTTTTTTTTTGTGTAATAGACAGCACAGTATCTCAATGTTGAAGAAAATAAAAAATCAAATGAAATTTAAAAATTTTCGTAAAATGTTTTACTTTTGCGGCTACCTAAGCGCTACCTTAACGCTGTTAAGAATCATTCCTAGGAAGTTTATATGTTCTAAAAAGTTGTTTATTGGGATGTTAGGTACATTTTTGTAGTTGACTGTTTCCTTGAATTTTAAACGGTTTGCTACCTATGGACCTGAACAGGGGAAAAAAGGTAAAAAATAATTGAATTTTTTAAAGTTTTTTGCGATTTTGACTTAAAACTATTTTTTTTTAAATTTTTTATGTTCATTATTTTTGTTCTTTATAAAAAGGGCTACAAATTTGCCTCAAAGAGTAAATTAAAATTCCGAACGGTTTGCAAGATATGAGCCTGAGAAAGTTATCACTTTTTGCAAAAATGGCACCAAGGCCCCAAATCTTTGGGGGCCCATAACAAAAAAAGTACATGACTTTGGGCAAAACTGGGAGACACGGGTCTTTTCTTTTTTGGTCTTCTTTCACGTAGTGATGTCCGAATATGGTTATTTTTTTTCGTGTTGCACTGTGTTATACTATAAATTAAGAACGATAGATATATACAGGGTGTCCTTCGGCAAGGTATACTAATTTATTTTACCGCCATTTTGGTAAACGTTAATCTCGACAGCCCGTATTTTTCAGTCATGAAGTAGAGACATGGCAAATTTTTTATGAAAAAATATTCAGTAACCCAACGTGTTTTATTCAATAAAACATGACAACTTCGTTTTTTATGAAAAAATAATAATGAGTGCCGAGGCATATTTTCATTTGAGTGGATATGTCGATAGCCAGAATAGTCGGTTCTGGGTAATAGAACCCCCTCATATTATCCATCAGTCACTTTTGCATCCATTAAAAGTGGAAGTCTGGTGTGCAATTTGGTCAGAAGGAATCATTGGAGCTTACTTTTTTAAAACGGAAAACGGCGTAATGGGAAGCGATATCGCATACAGCTAGGATAACAATGGAACTTCTCCGAGATCTCTTTCCACAATAAGTTATTTCAAGAAATGGTGATGATGATTGGCCTGATTCGACTGCTCCAGACTTCTTTTTGTGGGGATATCTGAGCAGCAAGGTTTGTGCATATAAACCACCTTTCCGGCGGACACCCTGTGTATGGCAATATTATTGGAGCAACAATACCAACAGGGTAGTTCTAAGGGGAAGATATTTTTAAGCTCCATATACTAAGTAATCCAAAAGGTTTGCCTCCCAATTCTTAACGCTGGCAGTTTTCAAACAAACTAGCCTTTGCTTTAACAATCAAATAATCCCAGGTTTCTGGTTTGCTGGATTTTCTGGCTTCCACTTGGAAATCCCCCCCCTCCCCCCCTAGGGGTACTAGGGTACTAAGTGGATAAAATTTACAGATTTTTGCACTAAATGGAAAAGCTCCAAACAGAGTGTAAAATAGCATTTTATGAAGTACCTAACGACCCGTCATTTTTTTTATAAGATACAAACTTAACTATTAATATTTGTATAGTAATTTAAAACTTAATAATCCAGATTTGTTTTGTTAGGTTTTGTTTGCATAATTTCACACAATATTGTTTATGGGTTTAATATTTATGTAAAAGTTTTATTAACAACACTAAAGGGTATTTCGTGTAAGAATTTACATACCAAAAGCATAAGCAGCTCATCAAAACGATCAAAATTTCGAGTTGAATTGAATGCCGTAATTTTCCCCGAGTTTTATATGCACTTTTTAAGTAAGACAATTGCTTTCAAACTTTACCTTTTAATATTATTCCCGCGCAACGCCGGGACGGGTAAGCTAGTTATTTATATAAACTTTAAGTAACAAAGTTTTGTCTCATATTAAATATAATTAAAATGCAAAAAAAAATATTTTCATTAAATAAACTGTCAACGAAAAAATAGTTTTTAAAGCTTAAAAACATTTTAAGCCGCAAAAAATTTCTATTAGAAATACTATGGCTTCAGTCATCCTTTTAATTTAGAAACATACATACATACATACATACACGTCTAAATAATTTTTTCATATACATAAATCATATCAAACAAAGAGACTTTAAAAAAACGGCATATTTCGCCATCATTCAGTCACACATCAGGTTTCATAAAACCACACAACTACAAAAGAGGGAAATATATGAAATTATAAAAAGACACACGCCGGGCTAATGACAGTGAACAAAGAAAGAAAAAAAAAATTTTTTTTTTTTTCGTTTTCTAACACACAAAAACCATCTTAGCGGTTTAGCTTCAAAAAAATTAATTTAGATGGCTTTTTGCTTTAGCATAATTTTTTATTACGAGCACAGAAAATGAAAAAATTTAATTTGGCTTTCATTTTTGGCCAGGAGTAAAATGGATTTTAAAAGCAGCACTCTAAAGTGAGACCAACGCAAGAAGCTAGAAAATTGTTGGAGTTTTTAGAAAACAAATTTTGTTACAATTATTTTGAGTTCAATTTTGGCAAAACATTGTTGACTTAATTGTTTTAAAAAGCAAAAGTTTTCATTTCCTTTTAAGTAAAACTTTTCTTAAAAGTTATTTCAATGGAATATCTTTTTCTCCTTAAGCAGCCTATAAAAATTTTTTCAACGCAAATATACAGCAACGCTGGTGTTTTATACTAAAAAGGAAATGTTCTGCTTTAACGTACACTTTCGGACGAATGCAGTCCTGTCATGCGAAACATTCTGATAAGTCAAAATGAATGGTGATTCATTGTAACCATGAGCTCGCGAGGGTGGAATATACTCTGCGAATACCGTTGAGTTGTAGATAGAGGCTTGGGTCTCATATAAGTAAGGGAAACCTAAGAGAGATAGGTCTGACTGTAAGATCGCCAGACTTATATGCTGTTGATTAAATAAGAAAGATTATCTGAAAGAAGAAATTAAAGTGCATAATTTCGGCTATCACCTAATGCTTCGATGTAGATTTATGCCTTCTTAATGGGTTAGAAACACTCTAGGATTATGTAAGTATTGCAAAGGTTGGTAGGATGTAAGGACTATAAAACGCTATTTCCTCCGCTGTGCAAGGCCCCAAGTCCGCCTAGGTGTGCAAGGGCTTTTACGATTGACTGGGTAAAATCTCTGATTGGAACCTGGGAGACATCATTGGATAATCAAATGTTTTAGGTGGATACGCAGGACGAAAGTTTTTTATATAATTCGATCTTTGCCTTTTCTCTTGTTTTACAGGATATTTTTATCTTTTAAAACACATATCATTAATTATCCGAGCAATCCAGGCAATCAGGGATAGTTTGTCCTGGCTCATTGCACAGGCAAATCTAACACCCCTGCAGATAGCCAAGCGCCTATAAAAGCAAATATAATTGTAAGTACAAGCTATAGCCCAATTTTGCAGTGCTAGAGGAAGATAGAAAATATGAGAACCTGGTCATCAAGGGGTGGTCAAAAATTAACGATCGAATGATCCGACAATTAGGCCTAGGGGGCAGCAGAGGGTTGTACTGGTGAGCCCAAAGCCCTTTGTTTTGACAAGAACCCAGTTGGAATAGTGGGAAAAAGATGTCCACAGCGTGCAATGGTACATCTAGACAGTAAGATGATTGACAAGAATCCTCTGGGGCGACCCAAATGGGATCAGAAATAGGGACGTTCTGAAACTTGGGAAGCCTGACTTTGGAAAGATAATGAGTATACCAACGGGTATTCAAACATACGTGCACATCTCCATCAGATGCGAGTCGCAAAATACAGTGAGTGCAGGGCTTGCAAAGAAGACATTGAAACGATTCAGCAGTTCCTGTTTTACTTCCCGGTTTTTTCACACGCAAGAGTCCGATGTTTTATATCTGTTGTTTTACCAAATGTGGCTTACTTTGGTGGGGTAGATTTAGAGGTGCTGATAAAAATCGTTTGCTTCACCGAAATCCTGTGGACTTAAAGATACTTTTTCTTGTTAGGAGTGCACAACAAGGCTTATGTATATGTCCTACGAGACCTTCAAGGCCTCTTTTCTTTTCATATTCTCTTAAAGGGCTAATAAAAGTCTACAATCCTCTAGATGAAAGAGAAGTTTATTCTGGTTTACTTTTCTTCGCAACCAAACTTCTGTTTAATGAAAATTTTTTAACATTTTGTTATATATTTTAAAAGCCCTCTTCCCAGATAATTTATTTTTTTTTCATTTTTTTTGAACTTAGCATTATATCACAACCGAAATTTTATAAATTTTTACTCTCCAAGCATAATTTTTAAAATATCAATATAAGCGAAGATAATTCTCTTTATAGATTTAAAGAAAAATATTTTTTAAAATCTACGAAAATTGCCTAGAAAGTTGGTCTAACTTTAGCAACCGTTCCAAATGACAACAGACATTATTACCTCTTTAAGAAAATAAAGATATACTAGTTAAAATATACTTTATAGATGTTTCAAATAATAATTAGAAAAAAGGACCCTAGGATGTTAAAAATTTAAATAACGAAAAGCAAAGCAACAACAACAAAAAACTTAAAATATTTTGGGTCAATTGCATGTCTACGTGTACATGTTTCTGTCTGGCATTCTTAGCGAGCAAAGTGTAAATGACAACTTTTGTGCCTTTGAATGATGTGTACACAGCAGAAATCCCCATGGCTATAATGCATGTTTCAAAAATAAAAACAAAAATTTCAAAAGAGAAGTCAATTTAAGGCATCTCATAAAACAAAAGATACAAAAAAGCACGATTTAAGTATTATTTTCATCAACCGTATCATCGCCGTAATAATCACCATCAGCATCATCAAAGTCATCATCATTATCTTTGTTCAGCAAAGCTTTTATATGATTTTTTTTTGTTTTTAATTTTTTGGTCCTCTTAAGCCCTTAGGCATTGAAATGATCATTATTTTTTCAAGTGTCAACACACACGCGTTCTTGCACAGTCAAATGAGAACAAATACAACTGGCACACTATTACTCGTAGTAGGATTTTCAAGTACAAAAGCTGTTAAGTGCACACTTGTATGGATGTGCATACATACATATGCACTTAAATGTATGCAAATATGTATGTATGTATGTGCAAGCATCTGTTAGTGTTAACTGTGGGCTGTTGTGCATTCATTCTCACTTCACACATCAAGACATCAATTTTCATTAAAAAAAACGAAAAATAAATAAACCGTACAAAGCCAACCACCATCAAAATGAAAGCTAAATGAGTAAAATAAAAAACAAGATGTTTTAAAAAAAGCTACATCAAACCGAAACAGAAACCTTCTCATTCACTCTAAATAAAAGTTTTTATTCTTCATATCTGATACAGTTTACTTAACGAAGCATATGCAGAAAAATATTCACCACAAAATACACATGTGGGGCATTTCATGCTGCAGCGAACACAACGCTTTCAAATTGTAATTGATGTTTGTTTAGGTGCTTTTTTTGCTACTGACAATTGATATTTTAAAAAAATTTTCATTGAGCTTCGCAAAATAAATTTCTAATTTAAAGGCAAACAAAAAAATTTAAACGGAATAAAATTTGATACATTTTATTTATTTATTTTTCAAACTACATTTTTCTCTATGTTTTTTGAAACGAAAAAAAATTTTAAGCAAAGGTTTGCTATTAAAAACAATATCTTGGAAATATCAAACTTTAACAATTAATTTTGCAGGTATGCCAAGTTGCAAAGGTTTGCTTAAATACTTTTGCACAAGTTGCAATTTCAGAAGCAGCCTTGTATTTGGCGAACCAATAGTAATTTTTGATCTGTTTCTCACGGGGCTTCCCCAAGATTAGAAATTTCGTGAATATCTGGTCGGTGGTAGACTATTTGATTTTATACCCTTCACATAGTGTTAAGGGTATATATCAGTTTGTCATTCCGTTTGCAATTTCTTAATTATCCATTTGCGACCCCATAAAGTATATATATTCTGGGATCCTTATAGATAGGGAAGTTGATATACGCATGTCCGTCTGTCCGTCTGTTGATATCAAGTTTCCGGAGTCAAATTAAGTGATACGAAGCAGTTCATGGTGTAAAACTATTAGAAATACTCTGAAAACAATCGTTGTTTAAAATTAGCAAAATCGGTTGACAATTGACCGAGATATAAGCAAAAACACAAAATAACCCATTTTTTTCAGGACAAAATCCGTGCATTTATGCGTATATATCTCAGTTAATATTCTTGTCACAAAACATGGCACGGATACTCCTAAAATATGGACTTAAAAAGTGCAAAATTTTTTTTCAGATAGAATCCAGGAAAGTGGTATTTCCCCTACAATTATAGACTTCAAATGCTCTACAAAAAGTAATCTAACAATAAAACCTACACTTTAGAAAAAATTTTCTTTTGGTTGGGGGCAGGAAAAAGAGGTAGCTTCCATACAAATTTACAATTTTTATGAAATTTTCAATACGCTATTACTTTGAAATTATAACAGCTATCGAATTCAAATGTTTTACAAAAACTGATATGACAATTAGACCTACATTTTGGAAAAAAGTTTTTTGTGAAGGGGCAAGGGAAGGGGTAGCTTCAGTAAAAATAAAAAATTTTTATGACATTTTCGTAATGCTATATCCCGAACAGTATAACAGCTATAGACTTCAAATATTCTTCAAAAACTAATTGGGCAGTAAGACCTATATTTTGGGGGAAAAAATTGGGGTAGGGGCAGGGTAAGGGGTGGCTCCCATACAAATGAAGAATTTTTATGAAATTTTCGATACGCTATATAGCTATAACAGCTATTGACATCAACTGTTCTACATATAGTGATCAAATAATTCATACATTTTGGAAAAAATAGTCTAGAACATTCCATAAAAACTAACAACTTTAATTAATGGTTTAATACGAATAATGTCGAAAGCTTTTAAAACTCTCGATCTCAAACTTTCTTCATTTTTTTTTATAATTCACATGAACATTAAAATTGTCTAAAGTTTTCTGTGGGCTTTAAGACTGGCACAAGCTATTTCTTTTATATTATTTACAGTACAAAGTAACTCGGTGTATAAGATTCCGCACAGCTAAGTATAGCGCTCCTTCATGTTTATTTCTTACATGTTATACGTGACAGTATCTAAAAGTCAGAGACAAAGGGTAAAAGGGGAATACTTTTCTAACTAGTTAAGATAGTATTTTTGTTTGTTGACGGAGCATAGCAAGCTGAGGTTCCAATCATTGGGCATGTGTTTTTCCAGCCAAGTTGTGCAGACGTATGTATTCGTTGCCTCCAGTCTTAAGTTTATGCCGCTATGCTATTGTCATTTCATGGTCTTAAATATTTTTACCTGATCTTATCTGAGGGGCTAGCTCTCAACAACATTATATTTATTGTGAATTCCTTTCGACGCTTTCAACAGATATCAGAAATCTGTCACCAATCTGGCTAGTCTTTACTGATGGGAAGGAAAGTTGAATTATTGAATTAATCAAGTAGATAAGGCGTTGACATTTTGCTCGCAACTTCTTGATATATTTTTTCTTTTCTATAGATTCTACTTATTTACAATTTTTTATTGATTATAAAAATAGTGTTTCAAGTACTTGTAAAACCTATACATTTTTCTTTATTCCGGAAAAGAAAACTCTACATACAATAGAAGTAGATTTCCAGTTTTATTACCCTGAGTTTTGTGTTGTTGTTACAGCTGTTAGATTTCGTTTAGCGGAAACAACAAAGGACAATTCATGAAAACTTACAGACAGAAAAGTGTTTTTTTTTATAAACTTTTTCTTCTTTGTTGGTTTTCCCCTCAAAAAAAAAAACATGAAAATAATCAGAATAATGCTTCAAATTTTCTTTTTACCCAAAATTTCTAATTTTTCTCTTACGTCAAAGTGACTATAAGTTTTTGTGTGGTTAAGAAGAACACCTGCTTTTTCGTTCACGTTTTCTAATGTTTTTCAAAAATTTGATGTTAGTAGGCGTATGTATGTACAGGTGCTTGCATGTATTTGTTAGGTTTAGAACTTTTGTTTTTGTAAAGAATAGAAAAAATATTTTTGCAATTAGATCTGTCTACTGTTAATATTGTTAATGCAAAAGTTTTTTTGCTTTTGTTTTTTTTTCTTACAAATGTTGATAGAGAGTGCGTTTTTCTATGTGAACAATCTTAAGGTGTATTTTAATTTTGTTAAGTGGTTAAATAAAGCTTGTTTATATTTAAAAAATTGTTTAATTCGATTGTAAAACTTTTTTTCTCCGTTTTGAATGAGTAGCTAAATTATTGTATGAAAGGATATCTTTTTTGTTAATGCACAAAGAAGGTGACAAAGGAAAAAGATATGGGCTTAGACCAACTTTATTAAGTCCTTAATTTTGTACGACTGAAAACATATTCT